>CAVNYN010269728.1:0-10459 GCA_963692815.1 Nyctanthes arbor-tristis
TTGGTTTGTTATGTGTTCAAGAAAATCCGGCTGATAGACCTACAATGGGATTGGTGGTTCATATGCTCTCTGGCTTCTCACTAACTATGCCAGCACATTCGCAACCTGCGTTTTTCTTGTCTCAGAGTCGAGGCCTGCAAGAGATCTCATCTAATGCTAAATCAGATAATGCCGCTAATTTACCAACCAATGAGGTCACGATGAGCGAATTAGATGCGAGGTGACTTCGAGGAGCATATACATTTGTTCCCTTTTCATGAAATCCCAAGTTGGAAAAAATTTGTGGAAAAATGACTTTTGCCTACATAGAAATATTTTATCCTAGAAAAATTTTGTAGGGAAAGTGTGAGCCCCTACCGAAAATCTATTATGCGGGGAGAAAGGAGATATTTGCCTACAATTGTATTATAGTTTTCTTTGCAGAAAATTTATGGGATTAGTATAAAATTCAATATATTTTTTTTATTTTTGTGTTTATCTCTTAAATGGATCAGATTAAAAAAAATGTTCCCTCTATTGGTGGGTTTCAGTTGTCAAGCTCATAGGATTCATGGTCCCATAAAAATATCATCTACTAGTGTTGGAATGGCATTGGTTACATGTAATTAATTTGTCCAGAGATGGTTATGAGGCAACTCTCGATCTTGAAGTTTAAAGTTCGGCAAATCAAACAACTTATGCAAGAAAAGGGGGGGGGGACGATGGTCGATTCTTCTAACAATGTAAAAATTTTTCATTTATCGCACGACTAATGTTTTCTTGTACAAAATAAAAGCGTATGAATTGAAATCCGCAAATTGTTGATTTCACGCAAACATCGATTTGTTTACTTTCACTTTGGAAAATTCAAAAATATAGAAAAATACACAAAGATCGGAAGAGCACTCTGATGCAAGTTTCATTTTTTTGCTTCAAATAGTTTCTAAAGTTTATATTCATGTACCTTGATTTTTTGTTATTATTAATTAATAATATGCTAGTCTCTACGAAAGCCTACAAACTGTACAAGTTAGTGCTCTTTATTTTATTTTCTTCAAATAAGTTGTAATATTTACGACATTTAATAACACACACACATATATACACATGTTAATTTTCATGATCAAATCATCCATTCACATTCAAGAAACTGAACAAAATATCTCTGTCAGCATCTCATGACTCATAAATTGGTTTCATGGACGACTTGGAACCCTAATGTTACGAAAGAGAAAAATAATGAAGATTCTAGTTAATTAATGAGAGTAAATTATTGCATCATGTTTATGTTGAAGTGTACCTTTGAATGCATTTAACTATTTTCTGACATTTCAGTGCAATCCAATGACCGCACTCATAAATTCAACGACTCATAAATTCAATCCTAAAATTATTGGAAACAACAAATTGGTGTCAAGTGGATAGTCCATTAACTATTTCTTCTCTGTTTCATGAGTATTAATGGATGACTTGGAATTTACAACTTAGAATGTTAGGAAAGAGAAAAATAACGATTGGCTTGGAATTGACTTGGAATGTTTCTGAATATGATATTCACTTGTCAAAACAAATTGGTGTGAAGTGGGCATTAACTATTTCCTCTTGTTCTTCTTCTTTTTTTTTTTTTTTTCTCCATGTGTTTTAGTGTACAACTTGGAATGTTTATCTATGAATATGTAATCAATGTAATATACAATCGTCATACATGTTAAGAAAGAAAAATAAATAACTAACAATTTTTTTTAGTTAATGAGAATTTTGCATGAGATTGAAGTGTACCGTTGAATATATTTTCATTTATAGCACCCATTGTTTACCATGTGTTATTAGTTAATATAGTCTAGTCATGACACCATTCAAATGATACCTTATATTGACATTCATTGACACGGAGGCCAGCCGTACCAACTTAACAACTGACACCACCAAATGTAGGTCACTTACTATTTTTATTGGTTGGTTTTATGATTTAGAAGGTGACATCAACGTAACTATAAGGTGTCATCTTACTTGTGCTTATAATTTTTTTTTATCATTAATTAGAAGTGTGTGTATCAATTTATGGTAGTATGTATACATTTATATACACTTGCTTAAAGTACCAACATATGGGTGTATGATTTCACTTACTCATAAATACACTTACTAACAATTCAAGGCTACTGATTTTTCAAACATATAGGGAAGGCAACAACTTTTCCAAGCTAAGAAGCATCCTTAGATTGGATAGATTAATGTGTCCTTTATATCAGAAATTGATAATCTTATTGCATTCATTGTACACATTTTAGTGGCTCATGCATCACATATAGTGGGTTAGGACCGTGCATTTATGAGCAATTTTAGGGAGACATAAAAAAGAGACATTAATGAGTGACTTTTTATGTGGCACACATTTATTGGGTAATGATTACATGGCTACTTTTTCATCATCCAATACAAGTGTGCCACATAAGAATGTCACGGATTAATGTCCGTTTTTCATGTCTCCCTATAATTTTGGTGCATTGATCTGTTACCGTATAACTCAGACTTGAATTTTCGAGCTGAGATATTTCCTCAAAATAATAATAATAATAATAATAATAAAGGTTATTAATTGCAACGAATGGTAACAATGCTAAATCATTGTAATTTACCAAAATATAAATATTTCATGTTCTTCACACGAGATCTCACTTGTATGACACATAGATCAAGTTCTAGATGGTCGTTTTTCAAATGTTGATCGACTAAAAGAATTGGTGACGTATTTCAACTTTTTCATATGATTTCACATTAAACGGAAAAGAGAATTAAAGGAAATGATTTGTCAATTTGTCAATGATGATGATTTAGAGCTTGTTTGGCAAGTTTTAATTTTTTCTATTTATAAACTCACCTACCATTAATTTGACAACTACTTAACAATCACCACACATTTTAAATTTTAATTAAATCTCCACAATTCATTTTCATTCTTTATAAATTCTCTTTATAAATTCACTTTATAAACTTAACCAAACAGAAATGTGTTTTAAATATTGGGATTATAAATTTACATATATACATGCATTAAAACAGAGACTATCGTCACACACAGCAATGAGTTCCTGGGAATGGCTTCGCATTCTCAGTTTTTTAATCTGCCTAATAAACATAGCTTCTCTTGTCAAATCCGACTTCCCAACTCAATTTTTCTTTTTTTCATTTCAAATGTGACGACGGTGATTCTTACGCAAATGGTAGTACCTATAAGTCCAATTTGGACTCCCTTCTTACTTCTATCTCCCCTAACGACTCCAACGGATTCTACAACGCTTCTACCGGAGTAAATCCGGACAGAGTCAATATTATTGCTCTATGTAGAGCTGATCTCCAGCCTAATCAATGTCGCGATTACATAAAAAATGCTAGTGTTGAAATCTTAACCAAGTGTCCGAATAAAAAGCAGGCAATTTTATGGCATGAATTTTGCATGGTACGTTGCTCTGACAAGCCTATCTTGGGAACTCTAGCGCTTACTCCAGACAATTTTTGTAAATGTGGGGAAAATGTATTGAATCCGGATGTATTTTACAAGGAGCTGAACCTCTTGTTGGATGCTGTTCGCCAATACGCAGCTTTTAATAGCACGCCGAAGAAGTTTGCGGGTTCCACAAGAAATGTCCCGAATTATCGAACAATTTATGCATTTGAGCAGTGCACACCTGATATGGACCCAAAAGATTGTTATGATTTCTTGGCACATTCTACCCAATATATTAAGGAATGTTGCGATGGGGCGCGAGGAGTTAGAATCCTTCGGCCTAGTTGCTACCTTCGTTTTGAAACCGATCCATTCTACAATTCATCAATGGTCGACGAAAACATATCTCAGCCGCCGACTTCACCTCCAACTGGTAAGGACATTGGCAAAGTCCAGCCAACACCCGGGATGCCTGCCCGTAATGATCTCGGCATCCTCGTTGTGAATCATATATATTTCTTAAAATCGGGAGAATATCACGATATATTTTGAGAAGAATACCAACACTTAAAATTCATAGACTATAACACTATTTATTTATTTTATTTTTTTGGCAGGAAATGGGAACAACCAACAACCGTGTGTTGCCTGGGTTTTTCTAATATTATGTTGGTCTAATGTGGGACTTATTTGAATGTAACTCTATACACATTTTGTATGTACTACTATGTTGGCAAAATGTTTGCAAATAAATGTTGTAAAAAAAAAAATTGAAAGAAAAATCGAATTATCTCCATCATTGTGGCGCCAATATACTGTGTGTCTAATGCTCGCACTATCTTCATCTGCCTGAAAACAAAAAGGTCGCACCATGGTGCTAGGGAAAATTTGGAGTGCAAGTTTATGAATCTGTTATAAAGACCACCATTTGGAGACCACCTATAAGACATTCCTAATGACGTATTTAATTTCATCAAAATATGAATTGAAGCGAGTAAATTTAAAATAAGCCAAAAATCATATCTTTTAATTTAATATATGTGGGGACTAAATTGAATAAATTAAATAAATTACCCAAGGGAAAAGTTGAATAAGTATAAAACAAATGTAACACCCCGACACGTCACCTGCTTGCTTTATATGCAACATTCTAATTCCCAGATTGTGTACCGACCCTCAAGTACGCAAGTTTGAGAGTATATATTTCAATTAATTTTTATCACTTTCACTCAATCCAAGTGCTGTTACATTTTAGTATTAAAGCTCATAATTAGACTTTTAAGCAATCATCAATACTTGTAAATGTTTATAGGCATTTGGAACATCAATTAATACTCGGGTATAATAGTATCAACAATCATAAGCGCATAGAAACCACTCAAGGCCTATTAAGCTCTTGTTTATTGATATTTGCAGTTTTAATATCAATAGTATGTTGTAAGTTGAAATCTCCTTTTAATTTACACTATGAGTATTGATAGCACTATCTCTAACTACTGAAATATATACAACTATCAACTATATTTGAACATAATCACGATAGAGTTTAGAGAATACAACATGAATTGAATTATATCAGTTTGAAAGCCTTTGAATTCATGTCACATCTCAGTTGATATAACTCTTGCGATGCATGCCCACTCCAAAAGGACTTGAATTGGTCATATACATGTACTTCACGCCAACCAGAATTCTCTTTCAAGTAGTTCAAGCTTTGTAATCAATCACCCATACATACATGATATCATCTAGTTTTGAAAAGACGAAGAAAACTTGAATACAAGTATTCAGTAAGTAATTTCTATACGTGCAACCTTTTAGTTTGAAAAGTACATAACATGAGGGGGCCCAACTACATCACTTCGGATCTTACCCGAGCACTCCATAAAATTGAACTTATCATGTGTTCAGATAGTACCATAACATAACATAAATTAACATGGACATGGGGACTTGGTCATTAGCCCACTTATTGTAGCCGCCCAAGTCTAACACATAATTTGGTCATTGACTACCTTTTTGTAGCCTCCCAAATAATTAAATATGATTCCGAACATGGCATAACATCATAACCGTATGGGTAAGATCTTCTATGGGTAATTGTTTTTGAAAACTTTGGATCTTGTTGTCATGCAGGATATATCATTATATATCATGAAGATCGTATCACTTTACAAAGTGCAATAATAACACTAAAAAACACATAAATATGATACGGAAATCACTCACCATATATGAAACAGAATGCCAAAGTACAGAGGAATCACTCACCATGGCAGCTTTTAAGTTACTCCACCTATACTCCAGAAAGTACATTAGTATTAGAAGTTCCCTTTGAATTCTGTGTCAGAATATTAATATTCACTTCTACAAGTATTGATAGTCCACTGGAGAGTCATAGGCTTAAAGAATAACAAGAAGGTTCTTCGAGTTCTTCTTAATGAAATCTTTTGAAATCCAAAAGCTAAAACTGTAGAAGTATAATTCTAAACTTCTTTTTTTTTTTTTTTTTCTTTTGGAGAAAAGTATAATTCTAAACTTCTAATTTCTATATTAAATAAGTCTCGATCACCAATTAGTTTGAGGGTACAGTCTTCTTCTCCATTTCTACCATGTTCTTTCTATATATTAAGGTAAGGGGTAAGAAAATGGTGTATGTTGTTATGTTTTCTTGAAGATGAGTTGTGGATATGCCAGCAATCTGTCTTTCTCCTTTTAAAACCCTGGCTATGGGTATTTTCAGAATAAAAGATTCTTTTCCTTGTTTAGTTAAGTGGTTTTTTTCTACATTAAATGAAGGGTCATGTGTCTCAGTCCGGATCTGCTGTCCCCAAACCCTGTCTCGCTTGCTGTCCGTCCAATAAAAGCCTTACACGTGTTTATTTAATTTACAAGTCAGCATTTTCTTAGTTAATCAAATATTAATTAATTAATTAATTAAACATGTGTAAAGATTTAATTGGGGGGACAGCGAGCGAGACGGGATTTGGGGACAGCAGATCTGGATCCCATGTGTCTCCTTTGTATAAGAGTGAGTCATTGGGGCTAGGGCCACAATATAGGGCTAATGAGTCATTCCTGTAGTAATGATGAGATTCATGTTTCTAAATTTTGCCATATGTTAAATACAATTGGAATATATATATATATATATATATATTTTTTTTTTTTTTTAAGAAAGGCTTAGGCGTATTGATAGTTTAGAAACATACTATCAATGACCTCTTTAAACTTAGTGATAGATAAGTGCAATACCTTTTTATTTTTGAAGTTCACTATTTAATATGTCATATTGTGTGACGCTTCTTATTGGGTCGCTACAACAAATGTTATAAGAAAGAACTAAATATTAATATATTTGTACATACCTTAGGTCAGTTCTTCTATAAAAAACAAATCAGGCCCGATCTCAAATCACAGGGCGCCATCTCACCTATCTCCGATTTCGGAGCCTAATATCTAATCATAAGGCGCCACCTCACCGTATGATTGGAGAAATCAGACCGATTTGTTTCCTTAGAAAATGTATACCTCAGGTACATACCTCCCAATATTTATTTAAATATCTTTATTCCATCCTTCTTGAAATAACAAAAGTTTAGTGTGAATTTGGAAAGCATTGTAGAAATTATAGTACTACATCTGTCCTGGAAAAATAGGCCCAATTTCTATTTTTATTTGTCTCACATTATACTCCATTTATATAAAAGATGTTGAACAATTAATTTCTTTTTCAAATATACCCTTAGTTCAACTACTAATAAATTTATAGTACATTAAATTGAATTAGCCTTCAATAAGGATACATATTAGGCAATTAAGTGTCAATTTTGTATTTTCAGCCACATTAATTCACATTTCTTAACCTACGAAATTAATTGATATGAGTCTATTGTGATGAGACAGAGTTAATATATAAGATTTGAACGAAGAGAAGGATTCGTTAAGAAAGCTGCAGGCAGTGTCATCAATTGGCACACCAAACAAAGCGAGCTTCTTCTTGGAAGATCATCTTCACAAATAGAGAAAGAAAAAAAAAAAAGATATTAACGAAAAAAGGAAAGAAAACAAACAAGAAAGATACAAGGAACCAGATATAGCAGACGAAGGAAAAGAGCAGAAAAAAGATAGATTTACACGAAGATTCTTTTGCTCCGGATCATTCACTTTGATCTGATCTATCTTGGATGGAGAGGATGAATCCCGAAATGTCATATTTGAGTATGGTATGATTACTTTTTCCCATTGACACTCAGCAAGCACTAGCAAATACATTCTCCGTCTCAAATAAATAGTCCATTTTACTTTTTCACAGAGATTAAGTAAAGTTAAAGCAAATTTTACAAATGGTTTTCCAATATACCCATATTTAGTGCAACTAATAAGTTATTAGTACGAAGCATCTTGAATAAGATTATTTTTGTAGAAGGGTAAACAATAACTCCTCAAATTTTAAGCACAACTATATGACGGGGGATTAGGAATACGATTTACAAAATACATATTTCTGGGGGTCATTTTTAACCTTTATAAAAATTCAAATAATTAGCCCAATATATGAGGTTGAGATTTCTCGTGGCACATTGGTGTCGATGTTACAAGTGGTTATACCATGTGCCCGTATAGTGACATAGTGAGGGGTCGCATTAGTGCTCATCACTCCCTGAAATAGCAAAATTATAATTATGTTGCTGAACAATTATTAGTTATTACAAATTAAGTGGCATATATATCATTTATTTTGTTTCTAGAGTGTGAGTTAGAAACGGAAATTTTTTTCACTTTTTTCATATTCCAAATGGATGGTAGGAAAGGAGAACACAACCCTTAGTTATTAAGGGGGTTATGAGAAGTCAATTTTGATATCATTATAGCATATATAGTTCTTGACAGAGATATTTTTAAATTATTACGGCTTTTTCATTCTTTTTTTTTTTTTAACTATGAAGCACAATATGCTTTTCATGTATAACAAAATAAAAGAGAAATATATAAAGAGAATTTGAGAAAGATAACAATGGAAATTGTGTTCAATAGTTTAATCAATCAATAAGTTATCTATATGAAAACTTTTTTTTAGCATCAGAGGATGGTATATTATGGCGCCACTTTTTCTATTAAATGGATCAATAAAAAATTTTCACACTTGTTAATTACCATGATAAAAAAAATCATCCGTTCACATTTTGAACAAAATGTCTCTGTCAGCGTCACGTGATTCATATATTCAATCCTAACAAATTGGGGGTGGACCATTAACTATTTCTTTACTTTTCCATGAGTATTAATGGATGACTTGGCAATTGACTTGGAATCCTCCCGTCATACAATGTTAAGAAAGAAAAAATAACAATATTTGACATTGACTTGGAATGTTTCTAAATGTGATGTACTCTTAATTAATCTATACATTCACCTTGTATTTATTTAAATGTTCCGATTTCATCTTCTTTATTAAAATAATTTTTAAATGTGCGTGTAAATTTTGAAAGTGTCTGTACAAATTTTGCAAAATATTTATGTACAAATAGACACCAGGCATGTGATATACACTTGACCCCACAAATTGGTGTCAAGTCTGTAGAGTATTAACTATTTCTTTGTTTTCCATGAATTTAATTTAGTGGACGACTTGGAATTGACTTGGAACTTTTATTACACTTCTCATACAGTGTTAAGAATGAGAAAAATTTAGTTCATGAGAATTTTGCATAATATTTGAAGTGTACCTTCGAATATATTTTTATTTATGATCTGTGTTGTTTACAATTTGTTATTAGTTAATAGTCCCATCCTAGCACTATTCAAATGGTGCCTTGATGACATGGAAAGGCGACTTCTAGAGGCCCAACAATTGACACCTAATAGTAAGGGCTTAATTACTTTTTTCTTTTTTATTAGTTGATTTAGGAAGTGACACCAACGAATACGAATGGTTTTATGAGATGACATTTGACTTGCATTTGAAAATTTTTTACCAGTTAAAAGTGTGTGTATGAGTTCATCTTAATGTATACATTTATGTAAATTACCCATTTGGGGGCGCTTATGAGTTTGCTTCACTCAGTATGTCAACAGATCTACAAAAATTCAAGAATGCTATTCGTAATATTAAACAGTAACAATTTAAAATCATCGTAATTTACCAAGGTATGATAAATATATCATGTAAATTCAATTCTAGATGGTCATATTTTCAAATATTTGACTAAAATAATTGATGACATATTTCAACTTGTTCGCATTCTAGATTCTAGGGGTCGGTTTTCCAATTAAATGTATTTTGAATATATATTGGAATTATAAATGCATATATACATGCACTGAAATATTAGACTGTCGTCAAATTACACAGCAATGAGTTCTTGGAAATGGCTTCCTATGGTCAGTGTCTTAATCTGTCTCATAAACATGGCTTCTCTTGTCAAATCCGACTTCCCAACTCAAATTTTTTTTCATTTCAAATGTGACGACCGTGATTCTTACGCAAATGTTAGCACTTATAAGTCAAATTTGGATTCCGTCCTCCGTCCTATCTCCACCAATATCGACTCTAATGGATTCTACAATGCTTCCACTGGAGAAGATCCGAATAGAGTTAATGTTATTGCTCTATGTAGAGCTGATCTTCAGCCCAATCAATGCCGGGATTACGTCAAAAATGCTAGTGCTGAAATATTAACCAAGTGTCCGAATAAAAAGCAGGCAATTTTATGGCACGAATTCTGCATGGTACGATACTCAGACAAGCCTATCTTGAGAACTCTGGCGCTTAATCCATATGCTTCTGGTAAAAGTGGGGAAAATGTTTCGAATCCGGATGTGTTTTACAAGGAGTTGAACATATTATTGGATAGCATTCGCCAACACGCAGCTTTTAATACCTCGCCAAAAAAGTTTGCTGGTTCCAATACTCGAAATGTCTCGTCGAATTCTTCAACAATTTTTGCATTTGAGCAGTGCACACCTGATATAACCCCAAAGGAATGTGATGATTGCTTGAAAAAATCTTCCCAGCTCATTAGAGAATGT
>CAVNYN010269729.1:0-45925 GCA_963692815.1 Nyctanthes arbor-tristis
TCGCCAAAAAAGTTTGCTGGTTCCAATACTCGAAATGTCTCGTCGAATTCTTCAACAATTTTTGCATTTGAGCAGTGCACACCTGATATAACCCCAAAGGAATGTGATGATTGCTTGAAAAAATCTTCCCAGCTCATTAGAGAATGTTGCGATGGGGCAAGAGGAGATAGAAGACGTAGGCCAAGTTGCTACCTTCGTTTTGAAACAGATCCATCGCCGTTCTATAATGAGTCAATGGTTGATCAAAGCATTTTCCGGCCAGCAACACCACCCGGGTCACCTGGTAATGGCATCGGCATCCTCTTTAACGAATAATGTTTGATGTTCTTTTCTCTATTCCTTTATACTCCGACTAACACTGTTTATTTTTCATTTTGTAGGAAAGGGAAACTCCCACCAACAGCGAGTTGTGTGGGTTTTTCTAACATTATGTTGGTTTAGTGTGGGGCTTATTTTGATGTAAGTCTATACACATTATGTTTGCAATGTTATGCTGGGTGATTATTTGTACTTGTATTTTCAAATTTTCAAATTCAAATAAAAAAAACATTTATGTTTGTTTTTCTTAATTAATTAATTTATTATTATTATTTTTTGCCTTGGACTTATTGGATGTAATTATATTCTATACATATTTGCACCTTTTTAATTAATGCAATTTGATTGCACTTGGAGAAGGACGACGGTCAGGAGGCGGATTCAATTGGCGCAAAGAACAAAACCTTTTTTTTTTTTTTTTTGCCTCTTTTATACGACTGTAGGATTTTTGGGTTGAAGCATAGGCATAGACTCAAACCCACAACCTTCTTCTAGTAAAAGGTTCAGGAATAGAGGTGGGGATAGCCACCCTCTTTCCCGATTACTCGTTCTTAAAAAAAATCCTTCTAGAACCCTTTGAGAAATTTAAAAAAGAAAAATGAATGTTTTGACTAGGATCGTCAAGTTTCGACTACCTCTTCTATCATCTTTTGACTCTCCCTGTAGAGTTTTTCTTTGCTGAATTATCAACGTTGGTCCTTTATCTTCTTCTTGTCGAAGAAAATCTTAATAAATTTAAGAAAAAAAAAAGGGAAAGAAAACAAACAAGTAGGGTACAATTAGGAACCAGCGAGAAAAACAGAAAACGTAAAAATAAAAAATAAAAAAGAGCTGCAACCAGTGAGAGGAAAACAGACAAGAAGAAATATTGTACAAGTTATGTAGAGAGAGACAATAAACAGAGAATGTAAAAGGGAGGAAAGATAGTTAATTACTTAATTAACTTGGGAAAAGCCTTAATAAAAAATAAGAAGAAAAGAGGAAAAGATCTGGTGTTAATTTGACCTCTGTTGTGACTTATTCTGATTTTGGTGTTAAAGAAATAAAAAAGACTGCAATAGACATGGAATGGATGGTTGTGAGCAACTGTAGAAGATAAAAGAATGGGAATAAAAGTAGGGGAAAAATAAAAAGAGGAAATTCATAAGAGAGAGATTGGCTATCTAATTATAATCATAGAGCTTGGATTTAGATTACTAGTTTTGGATAATTATCAAATTTTCTTTTTCAGGATATAAACAAAAAGTCGGGGCAGCTCGTCAACCAAATTAAAGAATCTGTCCGGAAAAGCTTTCACTTTTCAGAAAATAAAAATTATTTATGATATTATATTACATGAATTCCGTGCAAACTTTTGTTCAAAGTATGTGATTGTGAACTTTTCGTATGGGCTTTTGAGTTATTGATGTTGAAATGATATTTTGTGATATAGAAATGCTTATGCTTAAAATGAAAAGTGAGATATTGTGATATATATGTTAAAATCTTCTAAACGGTACCCAATGATCTACTGTACTAAGATATTCAAAAAGTGACGCTAACCTAACAACATTATGTGAGGAACAACTTTATATGATTTGTAAGCAATAAAAACATTGAAGAATCAACCACAAGCATTTGTAAATATTAATTCTAGATGTACTAAATTATTTTTTAAAGAAACTTTTAAGTATCTAATAATTCTAGATGTTTTATCTTCTTCTTAATAAATACTTAAGGGGACATTTTTTGATTATCAGTTAAAGGTTAAGGGGATATTTAATCTAGACAATGTTAACTGAAAATACATACATACATACGTACATACATACATACATACATACATACATACATACATACATATATTAATTAATTAAAAGAACTAAGTCTCGGTATCTTTTATAACGCAATTTTCTCACCTTTTTTATTTGGTAAATCTTGTGGTAATTGTACTTCTTTTTTCTTTTTTTTACCAAAAAATTTGGTGAATGGACATAGAGAAGATGAATTTAACACTCAAGTCTTAATCACTTTGCCTATTTTCTTTTTGTTAAACTTCTTCACTAAAATAAACCTTATCCTTTCTTAATTTGTTCATTCACCATCTTCGTTGTGCATGTTGGTGTTTAATGTTATTTGAATATATATATATATATATATATATATTGCATTTTACATTTTTTTTTTAGGATTTATGAAAATATGGAGGGTAATGGGAATTTTTTACCTACTCAACCTGAACCATCTTACCCAGTACTCAATTCAAATGGGTACGGGTTAGGTAACGGGGGAGACATATCCGACTTGAGCATTTGATAATTATAAAGGTGACAAATTTAAATTTGATAATATTATACATTTGTTGCTGCGTTCTTTTCATGATTCAGTTTTCTATTTTTCAGTTTTCTATTCATTTTCAATTTTCTGTTTTAAGTGCTTGTTTTTAGATTTTTGAAAATGCATTTACTTCGTTATTTTGAAAAACTGCTTTAAGAAACACACAACTGGAAAACATGTTCTTTTTGACATTTTAAGAATTTATTTGCTTGTTAAGTAAATTAAATAATTTTATTTTAGTAAATTAAAAAATTTTGTTCTTTCCTTAAAAGAATTTATTTTGTTCTAATGTATCATTACCAAGATTAAAATATAAAATTTTGCTATAGTTTGTTATGAAGAAAAAAGAAATTAAATGAGAGAGAAAGAAATAACATTTGGAGGAAGGGACAAAGGTGAGAGGAGAGAGTAGTTTTAATTTGGGTGCATCATTAGAATAAAGAAATTAGAGGAGAGAGAAAGAAACTAAGCAGACGATAGAGAGAAACAGCAATGCAGCAGTCGTAATTGATTTGGGGGCGAAGGGACGAAGGGTTGTAAAACTAGAGGAGAGAGAAATTGGAATTCTCAAAACAAAACGTTTTCCGTGTTTTTAATTAAGTACCATTTTTTGCTTAAAAACTCTCAAAACGACATTTTATCATTTTCTATTTTCTTTGTTAAAATATTCCTTATTTTTCAAAATTCGTTTTTGAAAATATGAAAGTAAACACGATTTCAATGTTTTAAAAAACTGAAAACGAAAAACGGTCTCAAAACAGTAAAGAGAACAGACCCTTATGTTTTCGAATGTATTGAATAATAGTAATAGATTTTTCCCATTATTGCATATGTACGAGAAATTAGATGTAAGAATGTAGATTGTTTTTCTAAACTATCGTGAATTTCACGATTACTAAGTCAATTGATCTTATTGCAGATTCAAGTAATGTATACTTCTGCTTTAATATTTTCTACAGAAGTGTAAATGTTATAGATTTATTATGCAACTATCTAATGATATATTTTAATAAGTTTTTTTTTAGTCGTACAACCACGGGTGGTTTAACTAGTTATATTTTATAAAAAAAGTAAATTATGAAAAAAAATGAGATGAAACAAAACTTTCTATAAACAAAACTTTCTATGCTTAGTAAAGTTGATATTTTGTAAATAAATCTATATCTATAATAATAAACTAGATATTCACCCGTGCGTTACATGGAAAGAAAAAATATCAAATTATTTTGCAAAATAAAAAATATGAAATGATATATTTTTTTTTCTTGTGGAGAAATTCTATAAGGTTATATTACTCATTAAGAAATAATTAGTTTTTAATATCAACAAAATAATAATGTAATTTTTCCTTAAAATTTTAAGGTAACTATAGTTTACAATAAATTTTAACTCGATTGTTATCGTTAAAAAAAATAAATATCATTTTATTTTTTTCACTAATTCAGATAAATGATATCGTACGAAATAATTGCTAGTTATGAGGTTACGCGTACTGTGAAAATATTTCTTATTCGGAACTAATAAAATCAGATAGGATGAAGATATATACATTAATAATACATAAAACCAATCATCTATAAAATAGTCGGGATTATTAATATTTATTTATACTGGGAAAAATTAAGAACAATTACAATTATAATTTTCAATTAATTTAAACTAACTATATATATGTTTAATTTCTATTAATTATAAACTACAAATTTCAAGATATGTTAGACAATTAGATAATCAAATTTATTTATAATTTAAACAATTAAAATTTGATAATTATCTATTAGTTATTAAATTTAATAATGAATCTTATTTCAAAATAGTGAATAGATAAGACAGTGAAATAAAAAAATTTTAAAAATAAAAAAATTTAGAATACTACACAAATTACTGTAATATAAAATAAAATGTCTGAAAAGATCATACTAAAAGATTTTTTGGTGAAAAAATTACATCATAAAGATACCGCAGCTACATTCTTTTAATTAATAATATATTAATAATACATAAAAGTAGTCATATGTTTTTTTAAGGAAAATTAATCATTATTATTAATATTCGTACCTGGAAAAATTAAGAAACGAGTATAATTATAATTTTCAATTAACTTAAGCTAAAAATATATATATATGTTTAATTTCTATTAATTATAAACTACAAATTTTGAAGATATGGACACTTATTCATTAGTTAGGTAATTGGATAATCAAAATTTTCCATAGTTTAAAAAATTAAATGATGATAATTATATATTAGTTACTAAATGGATAAGGAAGAAGAGAATAAAAAATTAAAAAATGAAAAATTCATAATAACGCAGGAATTACCACATTATAATATAAAATATCGAAAAAGACCTAGATAACAAACTTTTGGCAGGAAAACTATGGTACAAAGATACAACAGACTAATTTCTTTTGAGATATATATATATATAGATTACTTCCATTTAACAATTAAAAACTGGTTTCAAAAAGGGTTAATTTCGCAAATCGTCCCCAACCTTTAGGTTAAGAACCGGTTTCATCCCCAACATTTTTTAAGACACCCACAGCCCCCAACCTTTCAAAAATACACACAAATCGTCCCTATTTCTATTGTTTCGCCAAATTTTTATTAAAATGACGATTATACACCCCATAAACATTTTAAACTTTTTTAAAAATGTTTAAAAATAATAAAAAACTAAAAAAACCCACCCCACCCCATCCCCACCCCACGTCCGACGGCCGGCAGCCGGAATTGTCCATTCCGGCGGCCAAAAAGGGGGGGTGAATCCCCCCATTTCTCTGCCGGAAATGGCAGCAAAATAGGGGGGATTCACCCCCTATTTGTGCTGCCATTCCGGCAACACAAATGCTGCCGAAAATGGCAGCCATGTTGCTGCCATTTCCGGTAGAATCCCCCCATTTTACTGCCGAAAATGGTAGCAAAATGGGGGGGAGGGGGGATTCACCCCCCATTTTAGTTTTTTATTATTTTCAAACATTTTAAAAAAAAGTTTAAAATGTTTATGAGGAGTATAATCGTCATTTTGATAAAATTTTGGCGAAATAGTAGAAATATGAAAGATTTGTGTGTATTTTTGAAAGGTTGGAGGCTATAGGGTGTCTTAAAAAATGTTAGAGACGAAACCAGTTCTAACTTAAAGGTTGTGGACGATTTGCGAAATTAACCCTTTCAAAAATGAAAAAGAAACTAAAACTATTTTTTTAGTAAATTAAAAAAGCCCTAAAAAGGAAAGCCATATAAAATCAGAACTTAAAAAAAAAAAAATGATGCTCAATTGTACTGACATAGGGAGTGATATAATTCCATATGTTTATTATCATAAATGATGCTAGACACATGCGAGTCATGTATTTAAGCGCACCACATTAGTCCTGCTGCCAATTAAGGTGGCGTGCTCAGATGCACGCTACGCGTGCTTTATGACGCCAGATGTCTGGGATTATATCATTTCCCAACATATATACGTGGTTGTTTTCTAGATGCTTATTTTTAACGTGTTGCGTGGTTCAACATCAAAATTGACAATTTCAATAGAATAGAGAAATTCCTAAAAAATTTATTGCTTAAACAGACTACTCTAGAATTTATTTATTATTATTTTTTTAAAGACTGCTGAAAATTGTATTAGAAAATTGATCAAACGAAACGAGTCATCCATCATTGCCCATCTCCAAAAATGTCATTTTCATTCATACTGGTGAGGTAGGAGGAATAGAGTCTAAACGCAACATGAGGTTGAGATTTACCAATCTCGTGGGACATTGGTGTGGATTTCAAGAAGCTAAAAACAAAAAATATCTCCAACGGCGTAAAATTTCTAGGCAGAGGAGTACTCTCCATACACTCTCCGTGGCACCCCAGACTCCCTAGAAGAACTCGTCATATAACTCATAAAAAAGTATACTTTTCATTTCCATTGGCATTAGTGGACGACTTGGAGTTGAATTGGAACGTCTTTGAGTCTATGAATGTGTAATGGCAATAACTTTCTAAACATGGCTATAAATACATGTATTGACTCTAGAAATAGATCAGACTCTATGTGTAAAACTCGACAATTAATAAAAAACAGTCAGATTAAATGGTCGAGCTCTATACACAGAGTCCAATCTTACTCTTTGAAACCAACACATATAAATATAGTTACGTGCTCTTCCGATCTTAATAAATTTTTGAATATATATGAGTGTACCATGTTAAGAAAGAGAGAAAAAAATAGTAAATGAGAATTTTGCATGTTGATGTTGAAGTGTAACCATGAATTTAATTGAGTTGTGCGATTTTTAAACAAAAGCACATGTAAAAATTCTAATAAAATTGACAAATAGCGCAATCTTGTTTTTGAAAACATCACATCACTTTTACATCAACACTAATCATATAAGACACATGTCAATTTTGTTACTCTTTTCGTCTATTTTTTTGTCCAACTAGAATTATTCAATTTGATTTTATAGCACCAGTTTTTGCCATGTGTTATAATTTTTGCTTTAATCAGCAAACAACGTGAAACAGAGGAAAACAAACAGGAGGCTCTTCTTTTTTCTGCATCTTGTGACGTTAGAGCTTGAATCCAACATATTCTAATAATGGAATTTTATTTCACCTTTTATTTTTAATTTCTAATCTAATTTGTTGGATTTAAAGGGATGTCCCTAGCATATTCAACATATTGTGACGTTAGAGTTTGAATCCAATATATTCTAATAGAATTTTATGTCATTTTTTTTTTTTGGAATTTTTAGTCTAATTTGTTGGATTTAAAGGGGTGTCCCCAATTCATAATTTAATCGATAAAACACACACATAGGTGGGAATGAAACCTGTGACTTCTATGTCCCAAAGCCTCAACTTTAGCCCCCTAACCAAAAAAATAAGACCTGATTGGCATTCATATGATAGATTTCAATATATAAGAAAATAACACAAATATTAACAAATAGGAAAAAAACACATAATCCGGGTATACCTTTTATTCGTATAATCAATTATAAAATCTCTGTGTGTGTCTCTCTGTGTGTGTGTAATACAACAGTTGGAAGGCTTAATTAGAATTCTACTATAGTTTCCTCATCATGACGTCATTAGTCCCTTAAGTTTTTCCATTTTTATTGAATTACTTTTTTCTTTTTAATATTCATATTTTGAATTCAATTATCCTATATATATACACACATATATAATACAACAATTGGAGGGTATAATTAGAATAATTTTTCTTGCTTATTTTGGTTGATACAATTAGAGTGCATTCATGCAGTCGCATGAGACATGTAATGAATATATGAACATACCATGTAAAGAAAGAGAAAAAAAAATATTCTAGTAAATGAGAATTTTGCACGTTGATGTTGAAGTGCATCAATGAATTTAATTTTATAGCAACAGTTGTTTACCGTGTGTTATTAGTAAAATGTGTGTATCAATTCAATTTTTTTTTTTTTGGGAATTATTACTAATCTAATTTGTTGGGTTCAAAAACCTCTATTCCCTCAGCCTTGTACAACAATAACGAAATATAAATAAATATAAATATAAATATAAATTATATTTTATACATGAGTAAATTATGCCAAAAAAAAAAATGATTTAGCACAAAACTTTCTATACTTAATAATAAATCTGTATCCATAATACTCCCTCAGTCCCAAAAAGATACTCATCTTTCCCTTTTTTATTCTTCCTAATTATATTCACTTTTCCTATATTTGTATTTTAGTTTTATAATATACCCTCATTTATGGTGTATAGTAATCAGTAATAAAGAACAACTAAAGTGAATATTAAATAAATTGAAGTGTATATTAGGAAATATATTGTTAAATTTTACGTTTCTAATACCATTAAATGTTTTCTGAATTTATGTGAGAAATGAAAGTAGAATATTTTTGTGGGACGGAGGGAGTAATAAATTAGTTAGTTTAGTTTGCAGCCAAAAAAAATAAAAAGGTTTTGGAGGAAAAAAAATCTAAAACTATTTTTGTAATCCGAATTGTACCGACATATGCATGCGTGGCGACCAAATCATCTTTACACATTCAGGGAAGCTGAACAACATTATCTCCTTTGGAATCTCACGAAAATTCTAAAGAAACGACGCTCGCTTCTTGTTAAGGACTCACAGTTATAAGAATTGTGAATATGTCTAGATATAGCCAAAAACCACCCATAATTTTATAATTGCAGACTTACTAAGGAGCTCATGTTGTTTTCTTAAAAAATTGCAGAATCACATCACTCAAATTTCATTTTAGAACCTGCACATTAATCATAAATTTCATTTTAGAATTATAGGAAACAATGAAGGACAATTCTATTTGTGAAAAATATTTGTACAGGTTCTGGGTTGGCATATTTGTATATATTATGCACTTGCTCAGTTGCTCTCGACTTGTATGAAAAGAGCATTTATATTTACATTAGTGTCATCATGTCATGTCATTCTAATTATTTCCTGGACACTTGTTTCTGGATGTATAGCGAGGTTGAACAATAAATTAACCATTTAAATGGATTAGAGAATTCATAGAAAGTATATTGGCTAATTAATTAGAAGATTACTGCAGTTGATGACCGGTCCTTTGATGTCAATGAGGCATACGCCTCATACCATAATCGAAAGGGGTCCATTTTGTTCCGGTATGCCCTAAGCCTAATATTTTGAAAGGCTATTTTTCTTTTCTTTTTAAATTCAATTTCTAAAAATTTTTGCATTTAATGGCCTATTTTAGATTTCTAAAAATTTCTAAACACAATATGAGGTTGAGATTCTAGATGATCAGAGATGATCCTTATCACCAATGTCGTGGCACATTGCCGTGGATGCTACAAGTGATTAACCTGTTGATGAGTGTTAATACTAAACAGAGAAATTATTATTATTATTATTATTATTATTATTAATTTTTTTATACCATGCGCTGGTATATAGTGTTATTTAATTTGTTTCTAATAGTGTGAGAAAAAGAAAAACTTACTTTTGTTCTTTTTTCCTTTTTGTTTTTTTTTTTTTGGGTTCTCTATAAATTTAATAATTCTATTTGGACAAAAAATGGGACAAAGAGTTAGACAAAACAGAGATGTAACACATGTGATTGCTATTGATTTAAAAGTGATGTGAAGTGTTGAAAAATAAAATTCTGCTATATGTCAGTTTTGTTTAACTTTTTGTATCTCTTTTTGTTCAAATAGCTTAACTCATAATAAATTAGTAAGATACTTCAGTTCTTTTTTCTTTTTTTTCAACATAAAGTATATGATTTTATTTTCCTATCAAATCAAAATAAAAGAAAAATATAAAGAGAATTTGTAAAAAAAATAACTTTTAATAATTTAATCAATAAATTACCTACACGAAATATAATTCTCTAACACTATAGTTTGAATTGTGTTGCATTGGTTGGATGTTCACATTTTTTGGAAGGTAACTCAAGTTTGAACTACACTCATCCCTCCTCTAATAAATAAATAAATTTCTAACACCAACGCATGATATACATCGATTCTTTGGGCGATGTAAAATCTTTTTCTTTCTTTGAATACAAATGTTTTCTTGTACTGGAAGTCCACGGAGTGAAGAAGATCCTCAAACTGTTGATTTCATGTACGTAAATATTGATATCTTTACTTTCAAATTCAAAAATTGAGAAAAATGGAAACATACAAAATTATAATATTCACCACATTTGATAACATAGATCATACACACACTTGTCAATTGTCATCATCAAATTACCAACATAATGGGTTGAATTACTTACTCAGTACCTACTAACAATTAGTCATCAATAGGGTTTGTAATAATTCAAGGTTATGGTAATATTGAACATAACAATTCAAAATCGTCGTGATTTACCAATGTATGTCACATAAATTGCACTTGGTGTCGCGGGTATCATACGTAATTAATCCAGCTCTAGATTTATTCATTTTCCGAATAGTGATAGAGTAAAAGAATTGGTGACAAAATTCCAATTTATTCATACGATTTTCACATTAAACGGAAAAGAAAGAGAAAATAGTTCGTTGATTTGTCAATGATGATGATTTGTGGGTCGATTTCCCAATTAATTGTGCTTTAAATTTACATATACACGCACTGAAATAATAGTAGAGTATCATCATACACAGCAATGAGTTCCTGGAAATGGCTTCCTACTCTCAGTTTCTCAATCTTTCTGATAAACATTGCTTCTCTTGTCAAATCCCAGTTCCCAACTCCAGTTTTTATCCATTCCAAATGTGAAGATGGTGATACCTACCTGAGTAATAGCACGTATGGGTCGAATTTAGATACTCTGCTGGGCTCTATCTCGGCTAATATTAGCTCTACTGGATTCTACAACGCTTCCCTCGGAGTAGATCTTGATAGAGTTAACGTTATTGCACTATGTAGAGCTGATCTTCAGCCTAATCAGTGTAGTAATTACACTGGAGATGCTATAACCCAGATTAAGGACCTGTGTCGTGGAAAAAAGCAGGCAGTTTTATGGCATGAATTTTGCATGGTACGATATTCAGATGAGCCTATCTTCGGAGCTCTAGCACTTACTCCGAGCGATAATGGTAAAAGTGGGGAAAATGTCTCCAACCCCGATGTTTTTTACCCAGAGTTGAACGTGTTGTTGGATAGTGTTCGCCAACACGCAGTTTTTAATAGCTCACCGAAGAAGTTCTCAGGTTCCACTAGAAATGTCCCAAATTATCGGACAATTTATGCATTTGAGCAGTGCACACCTGATATAACCCCAGAGGAATGTAATAATTGCTTAGCAAACTCTTCCCGGCAGATTAGAGATTGTTGTGATGGAGCAAGAGGAGTTAGAATCCTTAGGCCAAGCTGCTACCTCCGTTTTGAAACGGATCCGTTCTATAATGCATCAATGGTTGATGAGAACATATTCCAGCCACCAACACCGCCAGCGCCGCCTCGGGCACCACCAACACCCTCACCCTCGGGTACCCATCTTAATTGCTTCCGAATGATAACGACAGTATATATTGCTATCTTTTAGATTACAATCAAGGAACAATATATTCAAAAGTTAGAATAACATGGATCAAAATTAGTTGGACAGGTCAAAATGAGTATTGAACTCTAACTTGGTAAAGCTAGGCATATAATCAAGGACAGATAAGGATTACCAACATGGTTTAATTGTTTTATATTACGCAGGAAAGGGGAATAATAAAACTCGAACTATCATCATTATTGTGGTCCCAATTGTTGCTTGTCTAGTGCTTGTGCTTTCCATCTTCATCTACCTAAAAACGAAAAGATCACGGACTACAAGGGAAAGTGTGCAATGTAAGTTTATAACTTTACTTATTTAATTTAACGTGCATGAAAAATCTATCAATTATAATATAATATCTTATAGCTGTAATTTGTCTGATTCTTTATATATACATGTTGAAGTTGACAGTGGGATTAGCACTATTGAATCCCACAATACGATTTTGGCACGATTAGAGATGCAACAAACAATTTCTCCGACGCTAACAAGTTGGGCTATGGTGGATTTGGTATCGTTTACAGGGTAAAAATTTTTAAATGAACTATTAGATTTTTTAGGTTACATAACATGCACATTAACACTTTCATGTCATGCAAGCTAATCTCAGGGAAATCTTCCAAAAGGAAATGAAATTGCGGTGAAAAGATTATCTCGGGGTTCAGGGCAAGGGGACCAAGAATTTAAGAATGAGGTCTTGCTACTAGCGAGACTCCAACATAGGAATT
This sequence comes from Nyctanthes arbor-tristis, assembly GCA_963692815.1. Taxonomy (NCBI): domain Eukaryota; kingdom Viridiplantae; phylum Streptophyta; class Magnoliopsida; order Lamiales; family Oleaceae; genus Nyctanthes; species Nyctanthes arbor-tristis. The sequence continues at coordinate 12,383 of CAVNYN010269729.1, forward strand.
TGGTTAGGTTATTGGGGTTTTCGGCCGAAGGAGATGAAAAGCTTCTTATATATGAATATGTACAAAATGGGAGTCTTGATGGCTTCATATTTGGTAAGATTTTGTATGCCTTTCGTTATATATATATATATATATATATATATAATTCTTAAAGCAGTTGTTACTTGTCTCTTAAAATTTTATATCTCTATACTTTTTTTTTATTAGATCCGACAAGGCATCCTCCCATGGATTGGGAAAAGCGGTATAATATCATCGGAGGTATTGCTAAGGGACTTCTTTATCTACACGAAGATTCTCGGCTCAGGATTATTCACCGTGATCTAAAAGCTAGCAACGTTCTCTTAAATGGAGAGATGAATCCCAAAATTTCAGATTTTGGTATGGCTAGATTGTTTGATGTCCCCAATGAAACTCAGCACAGCACTAGTAGAATTGTAGGAACCTAGTAAGCATTTTATATAAATTCATCTATTTGACTATCACTTTTATTTTTATGAAGTGGATTTTAGGGAAAGAAAATTTAAATACGTTCTAAGAATTGACCATTGCAGTGGATATATGGCACCTGAGTATGTATTGCACGGACAATTTTCTATTAAATCAGATGTATATAGCTATGGTGTCCTGATTCTTGAAATTGTGACCGGTAAAAGAGTATCGGAATTCAGAAAGGAAGAGAGCACGGAAGACCTCCTAAGTTGTGTAAGCAGAAATATAAGCATGTTGTGATTCTTACTCAATTGAAGCCATTAATGATATGTTACTAATACTGAATTAAAACTTTCCACTTTTGATAGGTTTGGAAAAATTGGCACGAAGGAACGGTTGCAGAAATAATAGATCCAGCTTTGAGGACTTCTTCAGGAAACTTTCAAAATATTATGCAGTGCATTCACATTGGTTTGTTATGTGTCCAGGAAAATCCAGCTGATAGACCTACAATGGGATCCGTGGTTCTCATGCTCTCTAGCTTCTCGTTAACACTAGCGATACCTTCAAAACCTGCATTTTTCATGTCCCGGAGCTTCTATGTGGAAAATCAAAGTTTTCAGATGAACATCTCATCCAACGAGGTCACGATGAGCGAGTTGGACCCGCGGTAACTTCAAGGAGTACGCACACTTGTTGTCTTTAAATATTATGGTTTATAATAATGAGATTATGTATATTTTCTCACTTGATAGTTAATTATATTTAGCATTACTTGTTGACAAACAGAGCATATGGATAGATTTGGTGCTCAAGCTGGAAGAAGAATATGAATAAGGATTGTCTCGTCAATCAATTTTTTCCCCTTCTTCTGAAAGTACTAAAAAACTGTTTCATGTTTATACACTAAATACAAATTTGTGTTGCCGATGAAAGCAGAATCTTTCCATATAAAGCGATTCTATACTTGGGAATACTACCAGGGACAATCACCTACCCACAGTTGATATTGTGAAAACTACTTATTGTTAATGATATTTTGCTAGGTGTCTAATTAGTTGAAAATATTTAAATCATGGAACACTGTGAGTATTGGAAGAAGTATTCCATAAGAGATGGTGTTTCTAGTGTACTAATGGTGGATCACCCAAATTGCTTGTTTATCTCATGTACCAAATTTTCTCATGTAACAAGCAGGGCAGGCTCGAAGGCCAGGTGACCAAAGAGGTCACTTGACCCCCCAATCAGAAACGCCAAAAAGTCAAAGAATGGGTTTTTCCAATCATGCAAAATTAGGTGTTAATCTAATTGGGCATGACTTCAATCTAAAGATGTCTCCTGTACTATGGTGGATCACCCAAATTGCTTGTTTCATGTACCAAATTTTCTTATGTAACAAGTAGGGTGGGCTCGAAGGCCGGGTGACCAAAGAGGTCACTTGAGGCCCCCAATCAGAAACGCCAAAAAGTCAAAAATTGGTTTTTCCAATCATGCAAAATTAGGTGCCAATCTAATCGGGCATGACTTCAATCTAAAGATACGTCTCCGTATAATGTTCCATCTTGCGATAGTCAAAGTTCGCAATAATACCACTCCAAGAGTGGGACCACTACTTCTTCACTATGTAAGAAGGCCATTGGCCAATGAAGAAATGGTTGAAGACTTGATTTTGTCGAGGGATGGACTCATGACAATGAATTTTGAAATAGGAGTTAAAGACGGAGAAAAATATGTTTCTTTTTTATCCAGCTCAGTCAAAAAAAAAAAAAAAAGAACTAATAATTGCATAATATCACTCAATAAAGAAAAAAAGGACAAAAATACGAACCCTTACAACCATTTCCACAACATATATCTACCAATGTGAAAATAGTCCAGTTGTAGAATGAGTTCATTGGTTCCATATTCACAAGGTTCCTATTTCGTTCAAACAAATTTCCCCCCTAATATGCACTGTACACTTTTCTATTCATATTCGTAAGAGTCCTTTTTTATTCTTTTTGGTAAATAAAATCCTTATAATTTTCAAAATCTGAAAATAATTAAAATACCTTTCACGTTATATTCATGCGCATAATTTTCCGATCAACACATAGACATGCCTTATTCAACTACTAGCCAGTAAATTTGTGGAAATTTAATTGGTCCCGAGACTTTGTGGTAGGAGCCGAATACTATTTAATAGTAAGAATGATAATGATAATCCTGATGTTGACGTTCATAATAATATTGATGTTGAGACAGAATTGTCTTGATGTTGAGTGTGACAAATCTATTTTGTAATTTGTATCCACCAAATTTACGCTGTCAAACATTCTCATGAGAAAATTATCTGTACATATTTTCATCATCCCCAAAAAAATAAAAATAAAAAAATTGAAAGGGAAAAATATATACAACTAATTACCTAATTTGTAACATATACGTACTTATATTCTTTTAAAAACTTAAAACAATTTTTTGTAATAAATTGAAAAACAAAGAAAAAAGAGAAAACAGGTACTTTTCCGGAAATTGAAGCTCAAGTAATATCAATTATGTACATGCGTGCACAACCAAATCATTTGCATTTGAAATTTATAGAGAATGATAATTTGTGAGAATTTATTGGTTCTTCAGAGAGATTCATTAGGAATTGTATTAGGAAATTTGATCAACAAGTTATCCATCATTAACCATTTCAACAATATCGTTCTCGCTTATTGGAATAGAATCAGACGGCGGATTCTCTTTGCAAGACGTTAAGATTCAGGTTGTTTGATCATCCTTAAGACCAACCTCGTTACAGGTACCCAATTATTAGTTACTGCAATACTTAATGTAAATGCAATGTTGAACTAGTTACTAGATAGTTACATGATTTCAATATAAAGAATAAGTTCCAGTAAAAAGTCCGATCTCAAGAGTAAAAGTTCGCAATAATACCAATATTGAGTTTAAGCTTAGGTGCTACGGCCAAAGAAGACGCTCTAGTGGTGTGGCCGCTGCTTTATGATCACTAAGAAAGAAGGCCATTGGCCAATGAAGGAATGATTGAAGACTTGATTTGGTCAAGGGATGGAATCATGACAATGAATTTTGAAATAGGAGTGACGAGTATTCCCCAACAACTTGTTTAGAATATCTAATTTATTTGCTAATTAATTAATTAATTTAGTCGATCAATCAGAAGTTGCAAATTTCAAGTCCGCCGGGACTCAGGACTAGCTAAGTACAAGAAAAATATTTAAAAATAAATGTCGAAGCATCAATAAAGTAAATAAAGAAACTACAAGATATAACGTGTAGAACCTCTCAAGGAAAATCCAAAGACTTCCATGTTTTCAAAAAAAAAAAATCCAAAATAGAAGTAGTTTGCTAGTACATTAAGATATCCATTCCTCAGTTTTTTCTTTTCGTTTCTAATTGGCTGTTTCTTTTGCTAATCAGGGTATCCAGCGTAAGTGTTTCCAATGTCAGATTGTTAGTAAGCTTGATAAACTAGTAGTTGGTAGTTGCACTCTTGATAATTAAGCTGGGATTGGATATTAGAGCTAGGTAATGTTGAGGATTCTTTAATTGTTGTTGAGCGTTTAAAGTAGTGCTCCTTTGCATACATATGCGAGTACATACGGCGACGTACGTCGCAAGCTATGCATTTTTGATCATTTAATTCCTTGTGGGAATTAAAGCTAAATATGTCCTCCTCCTTTTCTCTTGTATAGTCTTATGGCATTAATAAATCATTAAATTGTAACTCGGGTTTGGATTTTTGAGTAGAGCAATTCTCGTTTAAAAAAAAAATGCCCCATTTCCACAACATATAAAACAGTCTAGTTATAGGAGGAGACTGTTGGTTCCATATTAACGAGGTTCCTATTTGTTCATACAAAATTTCCCCCTAATATGTGGTGTACACTTCTCTATTCATATTCGTAGGAATCCTTTTTAATTCTTTTTCGTAAATAAAATACTTATAATTTTCAAAATTTGAAAATAATAATATTTAAGATACCTTTCCCGTTCAACTTTTTCCAATTATGCACAACCTAATAGTGCTTAATTTACCAAACAACATTATCTAGACATCCCATCTCCTGCTTCTAGCCAGTCAATTTGTGTCTATTTTGTATCTTCCACTTTAATTAATGTTGAATAATGGACTTGCACTCATATACCATATATCATTTAATTGGTTCTAGGAGAGGAAAGATATATACTAGTCTCACTCCGTAAGTTGCACGAGAAGAATAATTCATGATAATAAAGCTATAAGAAGTTGAACAAATAGTCATTATCCAGTAGTGGAGCCACACATAATGGCAAGGGGGCAGTCCCCCCGGTTGTGGAAATTGCTTTTTTCCCCTTTATTTTTGTCCATTGTTTTTTTTCCTTATTTAAAATTTAATTTAATGATTTTGAACTAGAATATTAAAATTTAGTTCTTCCCTAATGGTCAGTTACGTCTACTCCATATAAATAAGAAGATTCGTACAATTTTAACATTATATATATATATATATATATATATATTCTAGGGTTGTCATAAAATTCTACAACTTATATTTATGTAAATGGTTTTATTTTTTTCACCGGAGACATTTCGAAAATAATGTTATTCAATGTAAAGGCACTATTCAGTTTGAAATTGATGTTGTTTGAAATACTCTAATTAAAATGAACATCGTTTTTGGTTACTTAATTTTGCCCACCAAAATAAAAATTTCTGTCTCTATGACTAGCGCCATCAAATTTACGTTTATAAGTTATATTAAAAAAGGTAAAAAAAAAAAATTGTAATAATAGTTATATAAAAATGCTCCAAAACTGAAAATGTATAAAATAAAACAAAACGGAACATAAGAAACCAATAATTAATTTAATCTAATTATTATTATGGAACACCACATTCACAGTGCAATTGCTAGCTTGTGGCAATCTTTATCACATAATCATGATCTTCAGGTCATTACAAAGATCATCGTCTAACGGAAAATATAATCAAATGAACTAAAAAACGGAAAATATAATCGAATAAACTAATAAATGGAGAATATAATCAAACATTCAGTGAAAGGAATAAAATTACAAGTGTATAAAAAAATGCATTTTTAGTGACAAACATTCAGTACTGAAAGGAATAAAAATACAAGTGTATGTATTGATAGAAATATAGAATACATCGGATGTCAAAAAAAAATTGTAATGTCTTGAAGATTGTATTCCTTACCAGCCTCTCTATAATGCGTCAATGGTTGATGAAAATATATTCCAGTCTCCAACACCACCGATACGGACCCTCTCACCACCTGGTAAGGACATCGGCATCCTTTTGGTGAGCCGTATTCCTATTCTCTTTTCCCTTTATTGCCCATATAGTTTTCAAATAATAGAGATACTACTGGTAGCTTTGAAATTTTAAATGCTGATTTGATGGATCGGCTATATATATGTATATATTTTTGAGTTGAGAATAATAAAGGTGCTGGTGCAAATCAAATACCAATGTTAAAAACTATCAATTATATTTCTTAATTACTTCCAATATATATATATATATATATATATATATTCTTGAAAAAAAAACCTATATTTGTTACAGTCTCTCTCTCTCGTTTGTCTTGAATTACAACAAAGGTAGTGTACCTTCCTCCCTCTCCCTCGAAAATATTCGATAACTTAATAAGATACTTCAAGAGTAACCACACCAATCAGTAACCTACACATGGATTTAAAGGTCTCAAAAATAGAGCCAAAGAACCCATGTGTGAGTTCCTTATTGAACTAAAAGGTTGACCTAAATAATAAGAAAATCTCATAATTTCAATCTAGCATCATATAGGGTTATATCATTTTTAACAAATCTCGTGTTGGAATCCAGCACCTGATACTATAATCTTTTGTACGTGTTGCATCAATTTTGTCTAAGGATGATATTGTCTTTACCATAAAAAACAAGAAACTGCTAATGGTTTATTACTTTATTTAACAAAGTTGGTTCTTTAAAAGAACCGATGTTGTTTCCTAAGAAAAATTTGATGTCGCGTGACAACATGAGCACGAGTACTGATGTAACTGATCTCATATTTTAGAGTTTCAAGGATTAATTAATTGTGACGGTTTAAATATAGGCATACAAAGTTCACAGTTTGGCTTGCAAGTCACAACCGATTATGCTTTATTGATTTACATATATAGTTGCAAAAGGTATTCGAAAAATCATTATTATCATAAAAAATAAATTTCTCGAAAAATGATATTCATACTGTGATTTGCTATAACTTGTCATTTTCTATTACTAATTGTTATTTTCACAATTTGGTTTCTAGTTGCGTTTATACATCTCAACCTTTTATTAATCACAAAAAATAAGATTAAAAGAAATTAAAACGAAGAAGGTGCAGAAGAAAAAGGAGAAAAAGGTTAATTAGTTAGGAAGGAACAAGCAACAGGATGAGGATTACACCATGTCACCATAAGAACCTAGAAAGAGAGGTACTTTTACTCCATGCGTGCACATATGTAGCAAGTGTGTCGGAGTGTGTGTTAGAAGTAAACTTGATTTGGGCTAAAATAAAAAATTTGGGCTTAAAAGTCTAGTAGAAAGAATTTTCTAAAAGAAGTACAATAGGCCCATTAACTAGAAACCTCTTTTGGATAAGTCTTTTGGGAGATATTTGTAAGAGATATTTGTATGATGGATAAATATTCTACGATATTTTTAAGGAGAATTCTAGATGATAAATTGTAACCATTAGATTAAAGAATTTGTTAAGGAGGTGTCCCTATGATAAATATGGATGTTGTGTTTCATTTTGTATGAAGTGAATGAAGTGAAAAAAAGTGAACGAAAGAAAAAGAGTTCTTTTTTAATACTTATCTCCTCTTCCACCATCAATATTAAGATAAAGGCTTTACTTGGAGCACATAATGTTTGGGAGATTGTGGACACAACATAGAGTGATCTATATATTTTAATATTTTAGTTTTATAGTTCTCATTTCTCGTAAAATTGGATACTACTCGTCTCTTATTTAAAATTTCTTACTATTAACAAAAGGTGCTGAAAACGTTGATCAATGGGGTCAAAGAAGAAAGTGTTAGAGTGGACAATTGGCAATAGGTGCGATGAGAAAAAATATAAAGCTTGGATCCAGTGCTGCAGTAAGAAATGGAAACTAAGCACTTTCCACGGTGTTGCTATGCTCCCTGGTTTTGACCAAAAAAAAAAAAAAAAACAAGGCCGTGAATTTTTGGATTTAGATATAGAGGTAAACCAACACCATCTAAAGCTCAAGCTTCAAATAGATAACTTATACTTGATTGCATACAAGGTGGAATCCCCATCAGAAAATCATGCAGAAAAACGGTTCGAGCCTACATTAATTTAGAAAGACTTTCTGAGGCGAGTCTGGAAAGGTTAAATGTTGGCAAAGGGACATTAGAGAACGCCATAAATCAACTTGGTAAAACAGAAGATGGGAAAACTCGGGCGCGTTCTCTAATAGTTGTTATTCTTATGACATGTGAAGCCATTAGATTTAATCTCGTGTTAGACCATATACTAAACAATTTTAGGACAGCAGCCCCAATCAAATCTTGGAGGGTTAAATTGATAAAAACTAGAAGAAATTATCGGACTTTGTGGAGGAACATGATAATTCCACAGTGGAACCTCCTGAACTTATAAATAAACAATTAAAGTATGACGGTGTCAATGAAATAACTAGTATGTGGTGCGTTAGAGAAGTACTTGGCACGGTGTTGGGCTGGGTAAGTAAGCAATAGAAGACTGTTGGACAATCCACACTACCAGGAAATGATTTTCAGAAAGAAGACCTATCATCAGGTATGTTTGTGATTATATTTATCGTGAGAGGCCGCCTCTTGATTCCACTTCTCATGCTAACCAATACAAGAGCTGGAAATATACTCAAAGCTGCAAAAACTGCTCTAGAGCCGAAGGAGTGAGGATTGCAAACTTACAAATAATTGTGTGGAAAAAATAAGGCTATAAGGTCGAGCACTAATCAGGTGATTCATTCAAGCACGATTGGGTTCTAAATCTCTAATATTAGATTATTGTACACCTGTAACAACAATTTGTGAGAATACAAAGCCATTTATCCTCGTTGCTTCTGTTGAACTTTATTTTATCTTAATAACTCTAATTTGTGAGAATACACACACGTTATGCAAGTGATGTAGGATTCAAGACCAGAGAATGGAACACCACAAACGCAGTACCACACTATTCACATCACAACAAGACTGTACTTTTTTTTTCAGGAACACAACGCACACACGAGACACAGAGACACTACAAGCCATCTGACAATACCATGGTAATTTTGTCAGACACGGAATGGTATATACGCCACTTACCCATGTATTATACAAGCGATGTGGGATCCAAGACCGGAGTATAGAACACAACAAATGTAACACCACACTATCCACATCACAACAAGATTGTACTGTTTTTTTGACAAGACGTAGACACATGGTACAGAGAAACCACACGCCATCCAACAAACCTGTGGTAATTTCCTTGGACACGGAATGGTATATATACCACACACCTACACGTTATACAACCAACATGGGATCCAAGTTCAGAGTATAGAACACCACAAAACTATTGCCATTTTGTTAGACACAGAATGGTATATACACCACACACACACGTTATGCGAGCGATATGGGATCCAAGGCCAGAGTATTGAACACTACAAATACAGCACCACACTATCCACATCGCAACAAGATTGTACTTCTTTTTGGCAGGAACACAACACATACACAAGGTACAGAGACGCCACATGCAATCTAACAAAACCATTATAAATTTGTCCAACGCAGAATGGTATATATGCCACACACCTATACATTATGCAAGCGATATGGGATCCAAGACCAGAGTATAGAACACCACAAACACAGCACCACACTATCCACATCGTAACAAGACTGTACTTTTTTTTACAGGAACACAATGTACATACAGGGCATCGAGACACCACATGCTATCTAACAAAACAATGGTAATTTTGTTTGACGTGGAATGGTGCACATGCCACACTCCCACACATTATGCAAGAGATGTGGGATCCAAGGCTAGAGTATGGAACACTACAAACGCAGCACCATACTATCCACATCGCAACAAAACTGTACTTTTTTTGACACGAGCACAATGTACACAAACGGCACAAAGACACCACATGCCATCTAACAAAACTATTGTAAGTTTATTAGACGCCAAATGGTATATACGCAACACACCCATACGTTACGCGAGCGATGTGGGTCCAAGACTAGAGTATGGAACACCACAGATGCAGTACCACACTATCCACATCGCAACAAGACTGTACTTTTTTTGGCAGGAACACAACGTACACACAAGGCACAGAGACACCATATGCCATCTAACAAAACCATGGTAATTTTTTCAGACGCATAATGGTATATATGCCACGCACCCACACATTATGCAAGCGATGTGGGATCTAAGACCAGAGTATGGAATGCCACAACGTAGCACCACACTATCTACATCGCAAGAAGACTGTACTTTTTTAACAAGAACACAATGCACACACGTGGCATAGCACGCCATCGAACAAAACCATGGTAATTTGGTTAGACACAGAGTGGTACATACGCCACACACCCATACGTTATGCAAACGATATGGGATCCAAGACTAGAGTATGGAACACCACAAATGCAGTACCACACTAGCCACATCGCAACAAGACTGTACTTTTTTTTGACTGGAACACAACGTGCACACACGGCACAGAGACATCACACGCTATCTAAAAAACCATGGTAATTTTGATAGACGCGGAATGATATATATGCCCCACACCCAAACGTTAGGCAGATAACGTGAGATCCAGGACCAGAGTATAGAACACTACAAACATAGCACCACACTATCCACATCGTAACAAGACTGTACTTTTTTTTATTGGAACACACTGCACACACACACACACGGCACTGAGACACCACACGCCATCTAACAAAACAATGGTAATTTTGTTAGAAACGGAATGGTATATATGTCATACGCCCATACATTATGCAAGTGATATGGGATCTAATACCAGAGTATGGAACGCCACAAACGAATCACCAAACTATCTCTATCACCACAAGACTGTACTTTTTTTACAGCAACACAATGCACACGCACGATGCAGAGACACCATATAGAGGAATTTATATATTTTAATATTATAGTTTTTTAGTTCTCATTTATCGTAAAACTGGATGTTCCACGTCTCCTACTTAAAATTTCTTACTATCAACAGGAGGTGCTTATAAAGGTTGATCAATGGGGTCAAAGAAGAAAGTGTTAGAGTGGAATATTGAAGATGCGTGCGACATGAAAAAATCTAAAGCTTGGATCTAGTGCTGCCATAAGAAATGGAAACTAAGGACTTTCCGCGGTGTTGCTATGCTCTCTGGTTTTGACACAAAACAAGCCGTGAATTATGGGATTTAGATATAGAAACAAACCAACAATATCTAAAGTTCAAGCTTCAAAAAGATAAATTATACTTGATTGCATACAAGATGGAATCTCCATCAGAAAACCATGTAGAAAAATGGTTCGAGTTTAATAGAGAAGACAACGAAGACAATGTAATCTAGGTTCCACTCCTTGTGGATTTAAGGGTGACTACATTAATTTAGAAAGACTTTCTGAGGTGAGTATGGAAATATTAAATGTTGGCAAAGGGACATTAGAGAACGCCATAAATCAACTTGCTGAAACATTAGAGGGGAAGACTCGGACGCGTTCTCTAATAGTTGTTATTCTTATGACATGTGAAGTCATTAGATTTAATCCCGTGTTAGACCATATAGTAAACAATTTTAGGGCACCGGTCTGAATCAAACCTTGGGGGGTTAAATTGATTAAAATGGGAAGAAATTATTTGACTTTTTGGAGGAACATGATAATTCCGCAGTGGAACTGCCTGAACTTGTAAGTAAACATTTAAAGTACGACAGTATCAATGAAATAACTAGTATCAGGCTCTTCCGATCTAATACTTGCCATGGCACTAGGCTAGGTAAGTAAGCAATAGGAGATTGTTGGACAATCCACACTGCCAAGAAATGATTTTAAGAAAGAAGACCTATCATCATGTATGTTTGTGATTATGCTTATCGTGAGAGGGGAGAATAATTTCCGGCTCTTGAATCCACTTCTCATGCTAATCAATACAATAGCTGGAAATATACTCAAAGCTGCAAAAACTGCTCTAGAGCCAAAGGAGAGAGGATTACAAACTTACAAATAATTGCGAACAAAAAATAAGGCTCTAAGGTCAAGCACTAATCAGGTGATTCATTCAAGCACGATTGAGTTCTAAATCTCTAACATTAGATTACTGTACACCTATAATTACAATTTGTGAGAATACAAAGCCCATTCTCCTCTTTACTTCTATTGAACTTTATTTTACCTTAATAACTCTAATTTGTAAGAATACATTACCCTCAAGTTATGCAAGCGATGTCCGATCCAAGACCAGAGCATAGAACGCCACAAACGCAGCACCACACTATTCACATCGTAATAAGACGGTACTTTTTTTTTTGCAAGGAACATAATGCGCACACACGGCACAGAGACACCACACGCCATCTAACAAAACCATGGTTCTTTTGTCAGACATGGAATCGTATATACACCACAGACGTGTGCTCTTCCGATCTTGTGGGATCCAAGACCAGAGTATGGAACACAACAAACACAGTACCTCACTATCCACATCACAACAAGACTATACTTGTTTTTATAGGACGCAGACGCAAGGCACAGAGGCACCACATGCCATCTAACAAAACTATTGTAATTTTCGTAGAGACAGAATGGCATACATGCCACATACCCACACGTTATACAGGCGACGTGGGATCCGGGACCAGAGTATGAAACACCACAAACGAGCGCCACACTATCTATATTGCAACAAGACTATACTTTTTTGACACGAACATTTTTTGACACGAACACAATGCACATACATGGTACAGAGACACCGCACGCCATCTAACTAAACTATTGCAATTTTGTTAGACCCGAAATGGTATATACGCCACACACCTACACGTTATGCGAACGGTGTGGGATCCAAGGCTAGAGTATGGAACACCACAAACGCTGCGCCACATTATAGACATCGCAACAAGACTGTACTTTTTTTATAGGAACACAATGCACACACAAGACATATGACACCATACGTCATCTAACAAAACCATGGTAATTTTGCTAGACGCAGAATGGTATATATGTCGCACACCCATAAGTCATGTAAGCGATGTGGGATCCAAGACCAGAGTATGCGACACCACAAATACAACACCACACTATCCATATTGCAACAAGACTGTACTTTTTTTATTGGAACACACTACACACACATGGCATAGAGATACCACACGCCATCTAACAAAACAATGGTAATTTTGTTCGACATAGAATGGTATATATGCCACACAGCCACACGTTATGCAAGTGGTGTGGGATCCAAGACCAGAGTATGGGATAACGCAGCACCACACTATCTATATCACCACAAGACTGTACATTTTTTTATAGGAACACAATGCACACGCATGACACAGAGACACCACATAGAGTAATTTATATGTTTTAATATTTTAGTTTTGTATTGTAAAATTGGATATTACTCAACTCTTACTTAAAATTTCTTACTATTAATAGGAAGTGCTTAAAAAGGTTAATCAATGGGGTCAAAGAAGAAAGTGTTAGAGTGGAATTTTGATGATAGGTGCAACGAGAAAAATATAAAGCTTGGATCCAGTGTTTCCGTAAGAAATGGAATCAATGGATTTTCCACGATGTTGCTATGCTCCTTGGCTTTGACAAAAAAAGTCGTGACTTATTGGATTTAGATATAGAAACAAACCAACACCATCTAAAGTTCAAGCTTCAAAGAGATGACTTATACTTGATTGCATACAAGTTGGAATCCCAATCAGAAAACCATGCAGAAAAATGGTTCGAGTCTGAGACAGAAGACAACGAAAATAATGTAATTCATGGTTCCACTCCTTTAGGATTTATAGGTAGCTACATTAATTTAGAAAGACTTTTTGAGGTAAGTCTGGAAAGATTAAATGTCGGCAAAGGGAAATTAGAGCACGCCATAAATCAACTTGCTGAAACAGAAGATGGAAGACTCGGGCGCGTTCTCTAATAGTTGTTATTCTTATGATATATGAAGCCATCAAATTTAATCCCATGTTAGACCATATACTAAGCAATTTTTGGGCATCAGCTCGAATCAAATCTTGGAGGGTTAAATTGATAAAAATGGGAAGAAATTATCTGACTTTTTGGAGGAACATGATAATTCCAGAGTGGAACCTCCTGAACTTGTAAGTAAACATTTAAAGTATGACAGTGTCAACGAAATAACTAGTATGGGGTGAAATCATTTCGATCTCACAGTTCTCATGGAATCAAACTTCAATAAAACCTTGCGCTGGAAATATAAATTTAGCTAGCCATTGATTGAATAAAAATCACCAAAATTGTTTTCCCAAGGTTGACATGTAGAATTTTCTCCCTCCGCCGTCCTCAAGTTCACGTCTGGACGAATCCTCAATTTTCAATCCTCCAATTGTTTTAGTCACCATTTGGCTGCGACCAAGCAGATTATAATCTACACATGTTGCCCCAACCTTTACACAGCATTAATGGCCCAGCAGTCCTCTTCTGACCCTATTTTTCAAATAACACCAATCCTCTTGTGTGTGATTACCATCTCGCCCTGCCTCTCAACCAAAAAAGCCTGAACGACCCGAGAATTTCCACTTTTCATGAAGGGCAAGTTGGGGATAAATGATTTGAAAAAGCTGAACCGTGTGTAGTTGACTTTTGCAGTAGGCTTTCAATGGGCTAAATGACTTTTGTAGGAGGCTTTCAATGGCCTAGAGACATGTGCCATAGAGACATCACATGCCATCTAACAAGACCATGGTAATTTTCTTAGACGCAGAATGGTATATATGCCGTGCACTCACATGTTATGCAAGCGACGTTGGATCCAAGCCTAGAGCATAGAACACCACAAACGAGCACCACACAATCTGCATTGCATTAAAACGTTACTTTTTTTTACACGAACACAAGCACACACACGGCACAGAGGCACAACACGCCATCTAACAAAACTATTGTCATTTTGTTAGATGCGGAATAGTATATATGCCACATACCCGCACGTTATGCAAGCGTTGCGGAATCCAAGACCAAAGTATAGAAGACTATAAACGTAGAACCACACTATCCACATCGCAACAGGACTGTACGTTGTTTTGATCGGAACATACTGCACACACACGGCACAGAGACACCACACGCCATCTAACAAAACAATGGTAATTTCCTTAGATGTTGAATGATATATATGCCACACAACCACATGTTATGCAAGCGATGTAGGATCTAAGACCAGAATATGGAACACCTCAAATGCAGCACCACACTATCCATATCGCCACAAGACTATACTTTTTTTTAGAGGAACACAATGCACACGCACAACACAGAGACACCACATAGAGTAATTTATATAATTCAATATTTTAGTTTTATAGTTCTCATTTCTCATAAAAATTGATATTATTCGTCTCTTATTCAAAATTTCTTACTATTAACAGGAGTTGCTTAAAAAGGTTGATCAATGGAGGCAAAGAAGAAAGTGTTATAGTGGAATATTGAGGATATGTGGGACGAGAAAAAATCTAAAGCTTGGATCTAGTGCTGCCGTAAGAAATGGAAATAGGGACTTTCTACGGTGTTGCTATGCTTCCTGGTTTTGACGCAAAAAAGGCCGTGAATTATTGGATTTAGATATAGAAACAAACCAACACCTTTTAAAGTTTGAGCTTCAAAGAGATAACTTATACTTGATTGCATACAAGGTGGAATCCCCATCAGAAAACCATACAGAAAAACGGTTCGAATCTAACACAGAAGACAATGAAGACAATGTAATTTATGGTTCCATTCCCTGAGGATTTAAGGGTAACTACATCAATTTAGAAAGACTTTCTGAGGTGAGTCTGGAAAGATTAAATATTGGCAAAGGAACATTAGAGAATGCCATAAATCAACTTGTTAAAACAGAAGACGTGAAGACTCGGTCGCATTCTCTAATTATTGTTATTCTTATAACATGTGAAGCGATCAGATTTAATCCCGTGCTAGACCATATACAAAATAATTTTTGGGCACCAGCCCCAATCAAATATTAGAGTGTTAAATTGATAAAAATGGGAAGAAATTATCTGACTTTTTGGAGGAACATGATAATTCCACAGTAGAACCTCCTGAACTTGTAAGTAAACTTTTAATGTACGACGGTGTCAATGACATAACTAGTATGTGGTGTGTTAGAGAAGGTCTTGGCATGGCGTTGGGCTGGGTAAGTAAGCAATAGGAGACTGTTGGACAATCCACGCTGCCAGAAAATTATTTTAAGAAAGAAGACCTATGATCAGGTATCTCTGTGATTATGTTTATCGTGAGAGGAGAGAATAATTTCTGACTCTTGATTCTACTTCTCATGCTAACCAATGCAACAGCCGGAAATATACTCAAAGCCACAAAAACTGCTCTGGAGCCGAAGGAGAGAGGATTGCAAACTTATAAATAATTGTTGGCAAAAAATAAGGCTCTAAGGTTGAGCACTAATCAGGTGATTCATTCAAGCACGATTGAGTTCCAAATCTCTAACTTTAGATTATTGTACACCTATAATTACAATTTGTGAGAATATAAAGCCCATTCTCCTCACTGCTTCTGTTGAACTTTATTTTATCCTCATAACACTAATTTGTGAGAATGCATTTCCCACACGTTATACAAGCAATGTGGGATCCAAGACCAGAGCACGGAACACCACAAATGCAGCGATGTAACAAAATCATGGTAATTTTGTTTAACGTGGAATGGTACATTAGAACATGCCATAAATCAACTTGTGAAACAGGAGACGGGAAGACTCGGACGCATTTTCTAATAGTTGTTATTCTTATGACATGTGAAGCCATCAAATTTAATCCCGTGTTATACCATATACTAAACAATTTTAGGGACCAGCCCCAATCAAATCTTGGAGTGTTAAATTGATAAAAATGGGAAGAAATTATCTGACTTTTTGGAAGAACATGATAACTTCACAATGGAACCTTCCGATCTTGCAAGTAAACATTTAAAGTATGGCGGTAATGAAATAACTAGTTTATGGTGTCTTGGAGAAGTACTTGGCATGGCGTTGGGCTGGGTAAGTAAGTAATAGGAGACTGTTGGAAAATCCACACTGCCAGGAAATGATTATAAGAAAGAAGACCTCTCATTCGGTATGTTTGTGATTATGTTTATCATGAGAGGAGAGAATAATTTCCGGCTCTTGATTCCACTTCTCATGCTAACCAATACAATAGCCGAAAATATACTCAAAGTTGCAAAACTACTCTAGAGCTGAAAGAGAGAGGATTGTAAACTTACAAATAATTGTTTGGACAAAATAATGCCCAAAGGTCGAGCACTAATCAGGTGATTCATTCAGGCACGATTGAGTTCTAAATCTCTAACATTAGATTACTGTACTCTTGTAATTACAATTTGAGAGAATACTAAGCCCATTCTCCTTGTTGCTTTTGTTGAACATTATTTCATCTTCATAACTCCAATTTGTGAGAACACATTACCCACACATTATGCAAGCGATGCGGAATCCAAGATCAGAGTATGGAACATTACAAACACAGAACTATACTATTCACATCGCAACAAGATTGTACTTTTTTTCAGGAACACAACGTACACACGGCACAGAGACACCACACGCCATTGGGCAAAACCATGGTAATTTTGTCAAACATGAAATAGCATATACGCCACACACCCACACATTATGCAAGCGGTGTGGGATCCAAGACCAGAGTATATAACACAACAAATCAAGTACCCCACTATCTACATCGCAACAAGATTGTACTTTTTTGACATGACGTAGACACACGGTACAGAGACACCACACGCCATCTAACAAAACCACGGTAATTTTTCTAGACGCGGAATGGTATATATGTCACACACCTACACATTATGGAAGTGATGTGGGATCTAAGACCATAGTATGGAACACCACAAAAGAGCACCATACTATCCATATCGCAATAAGGCTGTACTTTTTTTAACACAAACACAACGCACGCACAAGGCACACAGACACTACACGCCATCTAATAAAACCGTGATAAATTTGTTAGATGTGGAATGATATATATGCCACACACCCACATATTATGCAAGCGATGTGGGATCCAAGACCAGAGTATGGAACGCACAAACGCAATACCACACCATCTACATCCCAACAAGACTGTATTTTTTTTTACAGGAACACAACGCGCACACACGTTATAGAGACACCACACGCCATCCAACAAAACCATGGCTATTTTGTTAGACTCGGAATGGTAGATATGCCATACACCCGCACATTATGCAAGTGATGTGGGATCCAAGACCAGAGTATGAAACAGTACAAATACAGCACTACACTATCCACATCGCAACAAGTTTGTACCTTTTTTTTTTAATAGGAACACACAATGCACACACAATGTACAGAGACACCACACGCTATCTAACAAAATCGTGGTAATTTTGTTAGACACGGAATGGTATATATACCACACACCCACACGTTATGCAAGCGATGTGAGATCTAAGACCAGAACATGAAACACTACAAATGCAACACCACACTATCCACATCACAACAAGACTGTACTGTTTTTTATTGGAACACACTGCACACACACACGGCACAGAAAGGGGGATTATTTTGCTTTAATTACCAAACAATGAAACTAAGGAAAGTGAAAAGAAGTCTATTCTTTGTTCCACATCTTGCGAAGTTTAGAGCTTGGTCACCCAAATTTTTGATTGGCATAGTACAACAAATTTGAAGAAACGAAAAATATGAAGAAAAATTGAGTTCTAAGATGGTAGCAGAGGGAATGTTAAGGTTCATTGGAAAGCAAGATTTATGGATTCTCTCCTCTACTAACCATCTTCAATTTTAGTGGAATTTTCTCTAACCTCTGTTGATGGTTTTTTTCTCCATTTTCTAGAGTTCCCCACAAAACCAAAATCTTTTGCACTCTTTACTCACTCCCGTTGCTAATTATTGTTCATATTATAACATATATGATTGCGAACAATGATAATTCAGAAGAAAAATGTGAGAAAATAGACCGTTAAGGAACTAGGCGTGTAGTTCTAGCTAGATCATATTTCTATATATAATAGTGTCTGTTATTATTCTAATTTTCTGAAAGTTAATAGTGTGCTTTTTGTTATTGATGAGAATTTTAATCTAATCTAGTGGCCTTCGAATTTTGAGTGGATTTCCTAGACTTGTTACCATATTTCAATTCCCTTCTCTTACAATATAAAAAAAAAAAAAAATACCTTTACATTCATCGTACTCTGATGACTTCATAATCTATATTGATCAAGGCTTAGTAGCTTCAATAGGGAAGGAATCAGCTTTTGCTTTGTTAAGCAAAAAGCAATTTATTTTTGTTATTTTTGCAAACGACCAAAAAGCAATTAGGAGAAGAATCGATTTGACTGTTTACTAAATTATATTTTAAAGAAACATTTAAGTGCCTAATAATTCTAGATGTTTTATCTTATTCTTAATAAATACCTAAGGGGACATTTTTTGATTTTCAGTTAAGGGGATATTTTATCTAAACAATGTCAACTCAAAATCTATTATTACATTTTATAATTAATTATTATGCACATCATCGTGGAACAAATGAATTTCTCGATTTATTATTATTATAAAAAATACAAATTATATTGCTATCAGAACAAAATACAAATATATATATATTAAGAGAAATCTATATATAATTAAGAGACTTAAGTCTTTGGTTTTTTTTTTTCCTGCCAAAAGTGGGCACTAAATGGAAACTGGTGATGCCATTTTCTTTTTTTTTCCTTTCTTTTATTTTATTTTATTTTATTTTATTTATCCTTTTTTTTTTGTTTGAATTGAATTTTTACTCACACATTTCCGAAAATCTCTTCTCTCTGCTTTATCTCTCCAAATTAGAGAATCGCTAACTCATTATGATTTTTGGCCCCGATCTTGGTAAGTATGTTTTCCATTCTAATATTCTATTTTGGAGGACTCGGTATGATCCTGAAATCGAGTCTATATTCGGTTTGTGTTTGATTTCTTCCTCTTTTTTTTTTTTTGAAGGGATATTGTGTTTGATTTGTGATGATATGCAATGCCGATTTTGTTTGATTATTTTTGGATAATTTCAAAAATAAATTTTTCAAACGAATTTCAACATTTTTTTTGTGTGGATACATTGGTTATATAGGAAAGGTGAGGGAAATTCAGGAAGGGACATATGTGATTTGAACCCGAGACCTCCAGCTCATAATGCAGGCATATCTTAACCACTGTAGTACAATTCGAACCACAATTTCAACAATAATTTTGAGTTTAATAGTTTTGTTTAAATTTTCTGAATAAAAAAAACTTTTAAATTCTCCGATTGACATTCATCGCCTAGATTCTGAAACGCCATAGTCAAAATTAATATTCCTTTAGCTTTCCATTTTTCCTATTTTATTGTTGGAGCTTAGGGGAAAAAGAAGAAAAAACACATTCATTCAAGAAAATCAATTTATTTACCATTCTAGAAGGTATTGATTCTCAAATTACTGGACATAAGATCAATATTTGGAAAAGTAGGCGAGATACATTTGAATTATACGTTATTCAAAGAGTATTCATATGAGTGCAAACTGCTAAAGTTTCACTCAAGTTTCAAAGCATTCATTCATTTATCACATTACTGATTTTGATAGATGCAAATTCCTCTATTTAGGATAGTATGTATGGACTTCTATTCAAGTTTTATGATAGTATGTATGGATAGTATGTCTGACGCCTATAGTACAAAATTTAATATTTTTAATATTTTTTTTCAAAATTTCATGAAATTTGAATTTTAGACTATAGGCGTCAATTCCTATGGAGAAACCGACACCTATATTGAAAATTTAATTTTTTTAATATTTTTTTCAAAATTATGAATTTCAAACTATAGGCGTAGGTTCCTTGAAGAACCGACGCCTATTGTTTAGCGGGTACTATAGATGTCGGTTTTCTTGAGGAACCGACACATATTGTTTAGCCGAAATTTTCAAATTGCCACCGCGTGTGTTTTGTGCGTTGTTTTTCCCAATAACCGACGTGTATATCTATTTTTTTATCCAATTCTGTAGTAGTGTAATTAGCTAAGAGATTTGAATTATTGTTAGTTACAAAAACAGGATAAGGAAATAAATTTAAAACTAAAATCATATTAATTCATTTAACTAATATCCAAAAATAATAAAAATAAATTAACAAAAAAATACATACGAAAAATAAAAAATATAAAAAAAAAAAAGACAGAATGGCAAAAAAACTATTATGAGTATTGTATATATAAATAGTATCATACACCAGGGTAAAGAATATGTGATATTATATAGAGTACCAAATAGAGGTGTAAAGATGGGCGGGCTACACCAACCCACCCAAGCCCTTTCGAAAAAGCCCGGAACCGCTAGCTGGCCCGGAACTGGCCAGTCCGAGTCACGGGCTGTTGCCCGTGGTGGACCGGGACGGCCGGTTCAAGGACTCTGGGCCCGCGGTTTAACCTCCGGCCAGTCAAAAAAACTTTAAAAAAATTCAAAAAATTAAAGTTAAAGCTGCCTGCCGCAGAACCTGCCGCAGAAGGTTGCTGCGGCAGGCAATAGGCGCCTGCAGCGAGGCGCTGCATGGGCCATTTCGGTCAAAAAGTGGTAGGCGGAATTGGTGGTAGTGGGAATAAACTCAAGTGTCTCTTTTGCCTGCAGAGTTCAAAAAGGAAAATCCAAAATGGATTATCCCTCTGATCCTACACGACGCTCTTCCGATCTCCAAAGGTATCACTATTCATGATCCTGGAGAATACTCCTCTGGTATCACCGTTCAGGACAATTTAATCCCTGAACATTGTCTTATTGCTCTTCAGGATAAAATTCCACTTATTTGAAATAAGTCAATCCCAAAAGATTTGCTTATCTTATGTATCTTAAATTTTAAAGGACATAGGACACAAGCAATTGCCCTTTTGAATACTGGTGCTTCTACCACTTCAGTTGACAAAAGCCTTGTCCCTGGACATGCTATTGTCATCACACCTCGTCCTCAAATTGTTACTCAATTTGATGGTACAACCATTCAGAATGATAAAGTGGCTTACAACGCCAAATTTAGCATTCAGGGTAATTGTCACCAGTAGTCTCATGAATTTCACTTACCATAAGTCTGGGTTACTACCCTAAGACATAAGCATATTAAAATCATGCTTGGACTTGATTTTATTTATAACAGCAAGGTTCACTTGTTGTCATCAAAGACTATGCTTATCTGATCTGATTTTGTGCATGTTTTTATTTGTGTACTTAGGGGGAGTTTTCTTACTAAGGGGGAGAGTTTTATTGTTTACATGTTTTGAAACCCTTAGGAAACATTTTTGACACTTTGTGCTACTATGTGTTTTGAAAAATTAGAAAAGTCAAAGGGAGAGATTGTTAGTATGAAAAAATGTTTGGGCAAAACTACCATCAAATCTCAGTAGGATTTCTAGGCCTCCACCTAGAGTTGATCGGGAAGGTCTCTACTTTCATTCATATATATATATATATATATATATATATATAAATTATTACAAGGGAGAGGAACTTTAACACCTAACCTTCTCCCAATTTAACATAGAACAAGCAAACAGTTTATAAGCTCATCATAGAAACAAACTATTAAGATTCAACTAGAAATAAATATATATGGTTCAAAATTATATACATATATATATATATATACTAGTACCATTCAATAAATAAAATAGTCAAATAATTAACTGGGTATATCATATATCAGCGGGGTCGGAAGAAGATTGAAATGGCCAACATTGTAAAACATGAGTTCCCAATTTTTTTGTCTGGCTCTCATTCTCCTCTGTCTTGCTGCCGTTTTTGGTAACGCTAGGTCTGGTTCTGATCTGAATTACAGATGTCTGAACAACGGTAATCACACCAGTGACAGTGCATATAGGGTTAACCTTAACACCCTCCTCTCCACTTTCTCCTCTAAAATGGATTCCAATGGATTCTACAGCGCCTCCACTGGAGAAAATTCTGATAGAGTCAATGCGATGGCACTCTGTAGAGGAGATGTTCAACTCGATATATGTCGAAGTTGTGTCAAAAATACCACGGCTACACTCCCACAACTATGTCCTTACCAAAAACAGGCTATTTTTTGGGCTCCAGGTGATGTGTGCATGTTACGCTACTCCAATGATTCGATTTTTGGAAGAGTCGAGACGGATATCAATTTTGCTGGGTACAAAGATGAACATGCGGTTAGCCGGGATGAGTTTATCCGGGACTGGAGAGTTTTGTTTACAAGCCTACGCAGACAGGCGTCGAATGGAGGCCCTCTCAAGAAGTTTGCTGCTGCTAACAAGACCGGACCTGATCTTTTGACAATTTATGGGCTTGTGCAGTGCACCCCTGATTTAAGTTCAGACGATTGTGATAAATGCTTCGGCGAGGCATATGATTTTATAGGCCAATGTTGTAATGGAAAGACAGGATTCAGAGTCCGCTACCCAAGTTGCATGCTTCGTTATGAAACGGATTTGTTTTATAACAATGGCACTTCCACTCCTCAATCAGCACCGCCACCGCCACTACCACTGCCAGCAGCAGCAGCACCCCAAGGCAAAGAAAAATACTCTCTGACTTTTATTTTTCTATACACGCATGCACACACAAGGTTGTCACGCGATGGTATCTTTGGATTGAATCGATAGAGGGCCGGGGCCTTACATCGTTGGACTGGGTCATATAAAATAACTAATACTCCCTCTATCCCATAAAAATAGATCCAATTTTTGTTCTTATTTGTCTAAAATAATAGTCCATTTATATAAACAAGGTTGAAAAATTAATTTCTTTTCCAAATATGGCGTTAGTCACCTACAAATAAATTTGTAATGCATTAATGAATATGTTGGCGAAATAAAGAGTTATTCAATATTGAATAAGGGTGTATTAATTAGTGAAGTAAGTGTAATCTATGATTGTAGGATTGTAGGAGTACTGAGCACTCGGTACTCTTGACCGATCAAAGACTGACATGTGAGATTTAGAGCTCGAATTAAATAACAAATTAGGCCCCTTAAATCCACATGTAGATCCCTGATTGATTAGGAGTACCGAGTTCAGTACTCTCAGAGTACTAGACTTTTTTTCCTTGTAGGATTCTACGACCTAACAACTATGTGTTTGTGTGTGTGTATGGAGACTAAATTCAAGAAACCCATTTGTCGACATATTGAGTTATCTCATCTAAAAACTTATAAATTATATTACGAATTTGCCACAACAAGACTTTCACTAGAGAACTTCTTTAACATGTCAATATCATCTCATCTAAAAACCTGTGTTGAACAACGGGGTCCGGATGCACTCAATAATATGAATTTGGCCTTAATAATATGATCAATTAACACTATTTTCAACTTTTGATTTTGCAGGAAAGGATGATGACTCAGTTCTAATTGTCCTGATAATTGTTGTACCAATTGTTATGTGTCTAATATTTGTTATTTGCATTGCAATATTCATTAGATACAGACAACCGGGCAATGAAACAGAAGCATTAATTGAAAGTAAGCGCGATTCCTAAGAGAAATCAAATTTAACATACCTAGTTCATTCTAATTTCCTTCTCCAAAAAATTGGCCTGAAATATTGTTAAATTTATTTGTTCATTAAAGCTGACAATGATATTAGTACCGTTCAATCATTGCACTATGACTTTGCTACCATAAGAGCTGCAACAAACAGCTTCAGTGAAGCTAACAAGCTCGGGCAAGGTGGATTTGGCGTTGTTTACAAGGTAACTTCGAGAAAGTTCTTTCCATATTCATTAGCAAGGAAGAATTGAAATTCATTGTATTTCTATGTTCCAATTATAATTCAGGGAAGACTTATAAGTGGGCAAGAAATAGCCGTGAAAAGATTGTCCAGGAATTCAGGGCAGGGTGATCACGAATTTAAGAACGAGGTCGTGTTACTGGCAAGGCTTCAGCACAGGAATCTTGTCAGGCTCTTAGGTTTCTCCTTACATGGAGATGAGCGGCTTCTTATATATGAATATGTTGAGAATGGGAGTCTTGATCAGTTCTTATTTGGTAATATTATATCTGAATAAGACATTGTAAATACTATGCACTTGATTAATTGATCTCTTACAGTGTTATTATGTGACTAACTGGACTTGTAGATCCCGCTAAACGTCCATATTTGGACTGGGAAAGAAGGTACAAAGTCATCGGGGGCGTTGCTAGGGCAGTTCTTTATTTGCACGAAGACTCTCGACTCAGGATAATTCACCGTGATCTTAAAGCTAGCAATGTCTTGTTAGATGGGGAAATGAATCCCAAAATATCAGATTTTGGTATGGCAAGGTTATTCGTCCATGACGAAACTCAAGCCAACACAAGCAGGATTGTAGGAACCTAGTAAGCTTCTTGGAAGCTGCATTTTCTAAAATAATTATTATTATATCTTATTTTCATATGTCCAAGTTATAGACCTACAAACTCTATTTTGCAGTGGATACATGGCTCCTGAATATGCAATCCAAGGACAGTTCTCTTCCAAATCAGACATCTTTAGTTTTGGAGTCCTAGTTTTGGAAATAGTAAGTGGTAAAAGAATTAACAGCTTTTGGAATGGGGAGGCTGTGGAGGACCTATTAAGTCATGTAAGTTCACAAAAATCTTCATTTTGGACAATTTGAATATACACAATATTGATAACTAGGCCGTATTTTAAAGTTTGTGTCAAATCCTCACAGTCTTGGAGAAATTGGCATGAAGGAACAATGTCAAATATAATAGATCCTGCACTTTTAAGGACTCCTTCAGGATCGTTGCGCGATATTCTGCGATGCATTCATATTGGCTTGTTATGTGTTCAAGAAAATGCAGCTGATCGACCTACAATGGCTTCTGTTGTTCTTATGCTTACTAGCTTCTCTATGACTATGCCAATTCCTTCACGCCCTGCATTTTTCTTGTCAGGCACGTTCAATCCAGAAATTGCACTTCTTCGACAATACAGTGCAAGACCATCAGAAACCAGGCAATTGTCATCCGACTATAATTCCTCCCATTTGTCTACATATGATTTCTCAATGAGTGAGATAGATCCACGATGAAATTTAAGAATATGCATATTCATTATTACAAGATTCTCCTTGTAATTTGGACAACTATATATATTGGGATTGACTTTGTAAGCACATTATCGTAATATACTAATATGGTTATCGATCAGCACTTCGAAATGAAACAAAATACATTTTTAGTTGTTTGTTGAGAATGAAAATAGGATATGCTTCTGAGGTTAGAAGAGAAATTGTTGATCATATAGGACCAAATAATGTCTTGAAATTCATGAATATCATACTAAAATCCTGCACTCGAATTAATAGATGAAATAGTCAAAATAGATAATTGACTATTTCTCGATGGAAAATATATGTTCGAGTGTAAATATCACTTTCATGTTGTGAATTAGGCATACAAATCTATTGGATTCGATTATGGATAAATTTCGGCGAGTTTTAACCCCAATCTGTCAGGTGGATTCCAAAAAATTCTTTATTTTCAAGGTTTTCGTTTGAATTCCTTATTTCCAAACTGCCTTGAAGCTTGCAACGATTTGCATCAATGGTCGAAAACATTTCATTCGAATAGGATCGGTTTTTCTTATCATCAACCGTCTGGTCCCTTTAACAGAGATGATCTCTCATATATATAGAATATATATGGCCAAAAGGTTCCCACAATATATTAAATAAAACTAATAAATGAGAAAGTGTCAACAAAAGCAGAATTATATAAGAACATAAATTTAATATCTATAATCGATCCGTGATTATGGAATTCCACATAAACTCCAATTCTTCTATCCATAAAAAATTCAAAAGTTAAATAGGTTCCAAATCATAATGCACTAAAGTACAGAAATTCTTAAATAGTGTTACTTATTATTCCTAGAATAAAATAAAAAAAAATTGAAAGCCGAAATTCCTCTAGGTAATTAAACTTTAAAAATGATATCTCGTCGCGTATTCGTCCGACGGGATTATCCCGCTAGGCATATAGTGGGAAATAGGGAAGGTAAGTTAGGAAGGTCTCCATAAACAGTGTACATATCCTGCAGAAACTAAAAATAAGATGAGGCATATTCAATAGCTAAAAAATGTGCACGCAGAGAATTGTGAAAGCAAAAACTGAAAAATCGTGCATCATACTTAGAAAATAAATATTAAGAAGCCAACTAACGTAAATGTAGAACACTTTTCTTGCCACCAAGAAGAAGAAGAAGAAGAATAATAATAAGGGTGGTTATATTGACACCACATCTTTTACTAACCACACCACATTTTATTTATCTTTATCATCCTTTATGTTTTTAATTCTTTACACTTCAATCATTAACTTATTTTTGTCATATTTTTCTTTTTAACATCTTATTTTCATGAAATCTTGTATTGAATGATATCTTAAATCTTAAAAATTCATTGTGGGAATTGCTTAACATTTTTAAATAAACAAAAATATAATATCTAATTTTACACAACAACGTATTTTCATATGATTTTAAGGTATATAAATCAAAAAAATTTAAAATGTATTCGATCATTAAGAATATAAGAGGATAGTGAAATCAAAAATTCGAGAAAAATGTAGTAGAAACATGTAGGGGCTTAAATGCTATAAAAAATAAAGATTAGGGATATGTTCACATTAATAAAAATGTGGTGTGTTTAGTAAAATGAGTTGTGCATATATAATTAACATAATAATAATAACAACAACAACTACGTCATATACACCGTCCACGTTCAAATGATACTAGTTTAATAGAAACAAATTTGCAGTGTGTTAACACGAGCACTGTCTAAAAAATGGGTAGTCAATCATTATCACGTTAATAAATTTTGATCGAGTCTTCTCACTGTATATGAGTCCTGACTTTGAGATTAATTAACCTTTAAAGGTGACTCCGTATCAATGAATGCATTTGTTAAACAAACAAGTTTTTTAATAATTACTTTTGATTAGTCAATTGTTAGGTTTAACAGATAAATACATCCATTATTTTATCATAACTTGTATGACTGCCCTTCCATCTCATTCATACAATTTAATAAGAAAGAGCTAATTCAATAACTGGATTTTTTTTTTTTTTTTGAGGAGTGGGGTGTGGTTTTAATTTTATAACAATGTGATATCTACTACTTAAAAAAAATAAAATAAAAAAAAATGATGTCTTCTTATTGAATAATCACATACAAAAACTGCAGCTGCTGCTGTGGTGATTCCAGGCCTCACTTTTAACTTTGAAAATACAATTTAAATATTTAAAACAGTTTATCTTTGCTATATTAAATCGTAACAAGAAATTACCACGTATTGAATATGAACAAAATATTGTCTAGATCAACAAAAGTAATTTGTATAACGGGAAGATTGATCGAGTCCATGTCGCATGATAGACAGTATGAATTAAATAGCATTATCCAATAAATAAAGTAGTCAAATGATTAGCTGGGTAATGTCTTAAGTAGACCGGTTGAAAGAACAAATATCTTATTTGAAATGGTCAATGTTCGAGGAATAATCAAAGCTGGGCAAACTATTTCATTAGATTAGCCTTAGCTATAAAACTCTTATAAGCATATAATCAACTCAGTTCATATACAAACACTGCCGTAATGGCCGGTTCCCAATTTTTATGTCTGGCTTTCATTTTCCTCAGTTTGGCGAATCTTTTCGTTAACGTTAGGTCTCAAAGATACAGATGTCTGAACAATGGTAACTACACAAGCAATAGTTCATACAGGGCTAATCTTAACACCCTCCTCTCTAATTTCTCCTCTCGAATGGATTCCAATGGATTCTACAACGCCTCCGCTGGAGAAAATTCCGATAGAGTCAACGCGATCGCACTCTGTAAAGGAGACATTCAACTTGATAGATGTCGAAATTGTGTCGAAAATGCCACCACCTCACTCCCACTACTATGTCCTAATCAAAAACAGGCAATCTTTTGGGCTCCGGGCAATGTATGCATGTTGCGCTACTCCAACGACTCCATATTTGAAAGGGTCGAGACCAATCCCAATTTTCCTGTTTCCAGAGTTCAAGATGCTGTGAGCCGGGACGCATTCAACCGGGACACGAGAATGTTGTTGGACAGCCTACGTGGCCAGGCGTCAAATGGAGGCCCTCTAAAGAAGTTTGCTGCTGGAAAAACGAACGGACCGGATTTTTTGACAATTTATGGACTTGTGCAGTGCACCCCTGATTTAACCTCGAACGATTGTAATGAATGCTTGAACGGGGCGTACGATTTGATAGGCCAATGTTGTAACGGAAGGACAGGATTCAGAGTCCTCTACCCAAGTTGCATGCTTCGTTATGAAACGTATTTGTTTTATAACGATACGGCTACACAATCGCCACCACCAGGTGAGAAAACGCATCCGATAGAGCAAACACAGGGGCTGGATGAGTTCAATGATATGAATTTGAGCTCAATAATATATGTGATTTACTTTTTATTTTGCAGAAAAGGATGACGATAACACAACTCGAACTGTCCTAATTATTGTTGTACCAATTGTTGTGTGTCTAATAATTGTTGTTTGCATTGCAATACTCGTTAGATGCAGACGGAAGGGCAAACGAAAAGAGACAATCAAAAGTAAGCTCAATTCTTCAGATACATTTAATTTTACATACCTAAACATTTGGTTCAATATCCTAATTTTTCTTTTCCAAGAAATTGACCTGAAATATTGTTCCATTATATTTGTTCATTCCAGCTGACGATGAAATTAGTACCGTTGAATCATTGCACTATGACTTTGCTACAATTAGAGCAGCTACAGATGACTTCTCTGACGCTAACAAACTTGGGCAAGGTGGATTTGGTGTTGTTTACAAGGTAACATTGAGAATTTTCTTTGCATATTCATTAGCCTGGAAGAATTGAAATTCAATTTATTTTTATATGTATTCTAACTCTATTTCAGGGAAAACTTATGAGCGGGCAAGAAATAGCTGTGAAAAGGTTGTCCACAAATTCAGGGCAAGGTGATCTTGAATTTAAGAACGAGGCCGTGTTACTGGCAAGGCTTCAGCATAGAAATCTAGTCAGGCTCTTGGGTTTCTCCTTGCACGGAAATGAGCGGCTACTTGTGTATGAATATGTTGAGAATGGGAGTCTTGATCAGTTCTTATTTGGTAAGAATCTATTAGAACAAGACATTATAAATCTATGCACTGATTGATCCCTCACAATGTTATGTGCTTAATGGGACATCGGAAGAGCGTCGTGTAGAAAGAGTGTAGGCAATGGTGTATTGGGAAAGAAGGTACAAAATCATCGGAGGTGTTGCTAGGGCAGTTCTTTATTTGCATGAGGACTCTCGACTCAGGATAATTCACCGAGATCTTAAAGCTAGCAATATCTTGTTAGATGGGGAAATGAATCCCAAAATATCAGATTTTGGCATGGCAAGGTTATTCGTCCAAGATGAAACCCAAGGCAATACAAGCAGGATTGTAGGAACCTAGTAAGATCTCTCAAAAACTACAACTGAAATTATGTCTTCTTTGCATATGTACAAGTTAAAGACCAAAAAACTTTATATTGCAGTGGATACATGGCTCCTGAATATGTAATCCATGGACAGTTCTCGTCCAAATCAGACGTCTTTAGTTTTGGCATCCTAGTTCTGGAGATCGTAAGTGGTCAAAAAATTAACAGCTTTCGAAATGGGGAGAGTGTGGAGGACCTCCTAAGTCATGTAAGTACATAAAAATCCTCATTTTGGACAATTAGAATAGAGAATGGTAGCTAAGTAATTAATACCGTATTATAAAATTTGTGTCTAAATTCTCACAGGCTTGGAGAAATTGGCATGAAGGAACGATGTCAAATATAATAGATCCTGCAATGCTCAGGACTTCTTCAGGATCGTTGAGCGATATTATACGATGCATTCATATTGGTTTGTTATGTGTTCAAGAAAATGCAGCTGATAGACCTACAATGGCTTCAGTTGTTCTTATGCTCACTAGCTTCTCTATGACTCTGCCAGTTCCTTCACGTCCTGCATTTTTCGTGTCTAGCACATTCGACCCAGAAGTTCCACTTCTTCAAGAATATGGTTCAAGACCATCAGAAACCAAGAGATCGTCATCAAACAATAATTCTGCCTATTTATCTGCAAATGTCACAATGAGTGAGTCAGATCCACGGTGAAATTCAAGATTGTATATTCAAATTCATTATCGACATTCTCCCTGTAATTTTGACCTCTAAACAGGAATTGCATTTGTAAGCACTTCATTTTAATATGGTTATAGCCTAGTATTTAATTCAAATTTCAAAGTGAAACAAAATATATTTTTAGTTTGTTCGTTGAGGAAATAACAGATTCTTCGGAGTTTAGATCGATGATGAAATAGTTGATCATTAATATCTTACAATAGACCCTTCACTTGAATCAAAAGATGAAACCAAACTATAGCTTTTGGACAGCTTACGTATTCTACATAAGTACCATTTCAAGTATGTCTTAGAAGTGAATATGCATTAATTTGTGTGGGCAACTTTTCTCGATTGTTCTTAGCTTTCTACTCTTGAATATTTTCGGGTATTCTTTCTTTTCTGCAAAATATTTGTGTCAAAAAAAAAATATTTTCGGCAACTGACGGGTGGGCAGCTCCGGATCAAATCAAGAACCTAGCTAATAAGGAGAACTGTCTAGAGAAGAATTAAAATTCTCCTCTAAAATAGAATCGGGCAGCTGAATTCTCCTCTTAGGATTAAGGTTGAAGAGATTATGTACATTTTGTAAATATCTGTAAATACTACTGCCTGTTACTTGTAAATGATTATAGGACTTCAAATGTAATTTCTTTAATTTCCCACACTTCCTATTTTTGGTTTTGTCGTGAACAAATGTGGACAGCAAGTGGGGATTGCCTCATGTGCAGGTATTTCTTTCTTTATATCTATGTTTTTTTTTACAGCTGATCATTAGAAACCAATTACACCATGAAAATTATCTTCATCGTATCAGAGCAAGGATGTTGAAATTTATTGGAATCAATAGTTTATTGAATTAGAAGCAGCTCTCTCTCTCTCTATATATATATATATATAAAGGAGAATAACTTGAAGAAATATTTTTATACGATAATACAGCCACCCATATTTCATAATTACATATTTCTCTTTTAATTAAACTATTTTTTAAAACTTGGGGTTAGGGCACAGAGAAAATTATTTTACCAAGGAAATAATGTTTAACCCACCAATACAATGTTTAACCCAAAAAATACTTGTATGCATACATGAAAATTATGTCATGGTCATGTATGCATACAAGTATTTTTTGGGTTAAACATTGTATTTTTTTTTTTTTGATAAAAAATATTGTTCATTCATAACTCCTCATTGTCCAAATACGTAGAAAGAAAACGAGGTAGACAATCAAACCAAAGATTCTTGGCTAAAGACGTAATAGCACTTTGTGCTAAATCATGAGCAGCACGATATTTCTCCCGTGGGACATATGAACAAAGTTCACAATTCAGCTGCGTAAGAAGAGCTCGGATATGGCGATACAAAGGTGCCAACATCCCTCTATCCACAGGGTAAAACATTGTATTGGTGCTGTGTATAAAGTTGGAATTTGGAAGACAGGAAATTCCGGAAAATCAGATATGACTGATCACCGTAGCTATGAAGTTGCTGCCTAGAGGCTAGAATGAGCCCGTCGGTTGTAGTTTCGTTTTTCTTTTACTGTTTATGCTTTTCTTCGCCAATTAACTTTCTTTTCAGTTTGGTTTCTGTTTGATTGCTTCTCTATTTTCAATTTTTTCCTTGTAATTTGTCTGTAGATATCAAGTTGTGGTTATACATAATATGTATTACTTTTCAACACACATACTTTCTTAAGTTGAAAACGGTCTTTTCAAATGTCTGAGAGGTTCTAAGGAGATAGATCAAACTCTAAAATTAGAGTCTGATCACTCACGTAGTACAAATCTAACAAAAGTGAAACTGCTTTTATTAGATTTATGCCATATGAGCGATGCGATCGAGCTCTAAAAATAGAGCTTGATTTATTTCCTTAGAAAGACTCCTAGTTAAAGGCATTTTATGCCCATACAACATGTATATATTAAAGTTATGATCACATTTACTTTGTTACATTGAGATAAATCATTTCGACCTGGCAAATTTTTTTCGTGGGTCTGAGTGGGGGATTGTTTCGGGGAAAATCGGGTCGCGGGTCAGAGTAGGGTAGATTTGAATTGCCCGCCCAGTGTAAATTTAAAAAATAAAAAATAATGAAAAAAGGAAAAAAAATTTTAAGAAAATCTAAATGGATCTGTAAATGGGTCAAAATTCCGACCCGACCCGAAGTTGGGCAGGGCGGGGTAAAAAAATTGTTTCGCGGGCCGATCCATTACCA
The DNA here is from genome assembly GCA_963692815.1 of Nyctanthes arbor-tristis. Classification (NCBI taxonomy): domain Eukaryota; kingdom Viridiplantae; phylum Streptophyta; class Magnoliopsida; order Lamiales; family Oleaceae; genus Nyctanthes; species Nyctanthes arbor-tristis. Next base: position 45,577 of record CAVNYN010269729.1, read on the forward strand.
TTCCTAAAGGGAATATCCTTGGACGGAGCGAGTAATTTATGAAATTTCATTCCCGCATCAATATTTTCGTCAATTGTTCTTCTGATTAATCCCAAATCAATTTTTGTTCAATTTGATAACCGAAGTCAATGATAATAGTTTATCTGAAGTAGTTCCGCAGTATAATTTACTGCACCAAATTGCGGTTTTCAATTGAATTATTAGTCTCATTTTAAAAGTTTTAACACAAAAAATTAATCAAAAGATGTTACAGATCGGAAGAGCGTCAAAAAAAAAAAACCGTTTGTGACAAAAACCATGTGCACAGCACATATATTTGACTAGTTTATTAAAAGGATAGACACCGCTT
>CAVNYN010269731.1:0-86337 GCA_963692815.1 Nyctanthes arbor-tristis
TAAGAGCACAATTAGGTTTGGAGGAAAAAGACCCAAATTTTGAGTTTTTTCCCCCAACACCCCAAATAATGTGACTAGTAAAAGGGAAAAAACCTATATTTGGGGGGAAAAGGGTAAATGAGGGGTCAAATTAGCTTCCCCTCACTCCCCTTCAATCTAATAAAATACTATTTTCCCCCAATCCCACTCCCCTTTCAATCCAATAAAAACCACGACGTGTCCAATTCATATTTTCCCCTCACTTTTTTCATCTAAACATTATTTGGAAAAAGGTTTTTCCCCTTGGTTTTTTCTCATTGGCTTTTTCCCCTCAATATTAATCTTACTCTAAGAGAGGTATTTTTCCCCGGTTACAAATGGTGTCAGACGCGTGCGTAGCGTACATTTAACCACATGCCACATCAATCCTGAAGGCTAACACGCGCCCATTATTAATTGATGTGGTTTAGATGCATACCACACAAGCGTTTGATACTTTTTATGATGTCTGATTTTATCAATTCCCATTTCTACCTTCTAGCGGAACAAATCAGAGATGGGTATATGTCATTATATCTTCCGCATTTTCATGGCATTGAACTACATTGATATACTTACATGAATTTAAAATACACATAACATAAATCAATATAAACTAAATGAGATGGAAATTTTTTCATAAAGTATCTGCGAGATTCTTAAACATTTTCATCTTCCCATCGCAATTGGAAGAGTTCATATCAGGAGATCAATAATTCACATGAATGCTTGCACTGGGTTGGAGAGACAATCTGAAGTTTTATGAAGGGAGGTATTTACATTGTTGTTATTTACTAGTACACTACTATATGATGGATGTCAACAGATTGAAGTGCAAGAAGATAAGGAGAAGGTGAAAAAGTTGAAATAGAAAAGAAGCGAAAGGAAGAAGGTGATGACGAATAGACAACTATGTGTGGCCTTTTTAGGTGGAGAAAAGCCGCCCTTTGGTTGACCATTAATTAGATTAGATGCTTTAATTCTAAGCGGATCAATTATCTGAAGTCGACTATTTGGCAAAAAAAAATTATCCGAAGTAGAGTAAATCATCAACAATCAGGGTTAACGAGTGCGTTTTATTTGCCCTAAACCCAAAATTACTTGCCGATCTCCGGTTGCTGGGCACGGATAATAAAAAAATTAGGATAATTATTTATCCTTGTTTCTTTTTCAAATCGCATATAATTTTCAATTTTCTTGACAATTCGATTCAGAAAATTGGACAAAGAACGGCAATTCAAATCACCCAACCCAACAATCAAATTGAATTGCTTCAATTACCCACTCAAAAAATTCTCAGGGGAAAAAAAGGTTATTGCTCCAAATTACCAGAGCCATTTGTGATGTTTAGTCAAAAGAGAGTTACGAGACGAAATAACAGGAAGAACAGTTAGTGGACCACGGCAAAGGTAAGATGATAATTCTAGATTAAACTTCTTGAAGAAATATTTCCGTCTTGTTCTTATAGAAACCGTGACAGGTGGACCGGTTCGAGGTTTAATCGATTCTCCACCGATTTTCACCACTGCACAACCAAACCGGTGTTGCCAGTTGAATTGGCTGGTCCGATTAGGCTTTAAGAATTTACTCAATTTAATTCTCAAAGCTATTGCAATAAGTTCAAAATAATCAGCGAAAATGAGAAGAAAATGTCCGGGCTTCATCCAATTGAAGAATCCAGTGAAATTTGTCTGTGTAATTATCTCCGTCTCATTCGTAATTATTCAAATAATTTCAGCACTGCAACTCGGGAAAATCTCCATTTCGAAAGACTCGACTGCTTCATTCAGAATCAAATCAAACACAGACCAGAAAATAGGCAAGTTGGGAGAAATGGTGATTAAAATGTTACCAGAAGATCTTGTGTTCACTCTGTTTTTGCCTTCGGAAGAAGCATTCAAACGCGAATTGAGATTGAATCCAAAGGAGAGCTTCGGCGGAGAGAAGGCCAATGATACATATGCGATCTTGACTCGAGTGCTCGGATTTTCAGCTGTGCCGATGACGATTTCTTCTGCGGATTTGCCGTACGGCAAAGAGATTGTTCATGATTCCATCTCCGGCTTTAATTTGTATATACTCAAAGATTCAGACGGAAAGCTGTTGGTCAACAGAGTTGTATCAGAACATGTAGATTTGAAGTTCGGGGATATTTTAGTTCATGTGATGGATGGAGTGATTATGGATTCTGAATTCGAGGAATCAGTGCAGCCCATTGAAGAAGAAATTGTTGTTAAAGATCGTTGAAATTTGGATGCAGCTCATTGGACTTCTTATCTACTATTCACTCAGGTGAAAGAGATGAAAAGCTCCAACATAAAACTAGAGCGAGCATTTGGCCGAAATTTGGCGGACCGTAGCTCTGTACACTGGATATGTGAATAGATATGCATTCAGTGATGAAATGAACAACTATAAAACGCTCCCTTAATTTCTCACTGTAGAAAATGTGTGTGTGATTGATTAGCATTCCTTCAATCATCACTGTTGTACATGTCCAGATATTTTGTTGTCTATATATTTTGTTTCTTTTAAATTGTTCGCTCTCTCAATAAATAATAAAAAGTGTAAAAGTAAATCAACTGGAGTTGTTTTATTTTTTATTTTTTTATTTTTTCTATCTATTTTATTGGGTGCAATAGAAAACTATAAGAGGGTAAATTAGTAAAATTTTTTTTCTTTGATATGCTTCCCGTGCACGGGTGCTAAACTAGTTAAGCATCATAAAACAAACCAATAGCATGAAAAATAAGAAAACAATCTCTCAGAAGATTCAAATCTCAGTAGACAAATAACCTAATACTGTCAGAGAGTCTGATACATGTGCAATTATATGCAATGTGTAATATAACAGAGTTTCTATGATCAAAAAGGTCGTACAACCATAGAACGCCTTATTCTCCGACCCAGCAAGCTAGTTCAAATCCGCTCCAATCAGCTCTAACCTGTCAATACTGTAGACGAATATCGAAACATCAGGTGAAGGCACCACAAAATCAACAGAAGATGTAATTACATCATTAATACAATTCAATAGCCACAAACTGAAACTTACTGAGTAGGAACGTGATCTGCTCCTGCTGCTATAGCTTGGACTCCGCGCATGACGCGTACGTCTAGGAGGCTGCAAAAGTGTCGAATATTGATGAAAAAGAACATAGAAAATGTAGCTGGTATTAAGAAATATATCAATGTTTAATTAGTTTTATGACTACTTACAGGTGATATAGGACTTCTAGATGGTGAGATAGATCTGCAATAATTTTCAGTAACACGAATCAATCAATATTCTGAAAGTTGTTATGAGCTATACACCCAAATGTCTAATGCTAGATAATATCCAAAATGTGAAGAAGGTATGATATTTACCAGAAACAAAGGCATTCAAAGGTAAAGGCATCACAGTGAAACAAGATGAATTAGTGGATTGATTTGTGGATGGTTGCATGACCAAAACGTTAGGAAGACCCCAAAACTTAGAAGCACCAATATGCAAAATACTATGGTTGATTCGTGGGTCAATTCTCCCATATATAACCATACCCTAAGAACATTATAAGGCTTCCACGAGTTCTGCTGCAATCATTCAGCAGAATTTAACTATTGCCAACACTGTCAACGTTTAATTTTCGGCATCCTGGCTATACATTCACCATCACTTTTTTGTTTTGAGCTTTTTATTAATGAGCATCCACCACGCAGCATGTTAAAATAAAATTTACCATACGTCCTTGCCGCAGGTGCTCATTGACTAAACAGCATCCTGCCACAATGAATCACATGATTGAGCACCACATATCCTCACGTCCCTAAAACGCAATCCCCAGACCGCATGAGAACGCCAAATCTAGAAAACAAAAAAGGCAATCTTCATAATCATGGTATCAAACCCAGAGTTGGCAAGCCCTTTCTTTACATGCCCCATCCTCCTCAATACAAGAAAGCATGTTACACCACAAGATGAAATAACGGAGAAGAAAAGAAAATCATGAAACAAAATTCAACTGAAATTTCCAATAGTTCAATGCTCTAATATTGTGGCGTTCACATTCTAAAACTATCATCTTTATAATTTCACGTACTTTTCTCCCAAAAAAAAAAAAAAAAGAAAAACATAGTAAAAATGAAAATCTTCTCAAGTGTTCATTTGATAAATAAATAATAAAAAACTTCGTAAAATTGATCTTAACAGAGTCTTTGTCATGCAAGATAGTTTGAAATAATTCACATATAATCAAAAGGATACTTTATGTCAACATTGGTAATTCAAAATGAAAGAGAAGAAAAATAGAAGCATTTGATTCTTTTTTAAAAAAATTAAAAAAAAAAAAAACCAACCCCACACCCGCAAATTTCTCCTCCCTTCTGATTGGTTTCAAGCCCATTTTATGTTTAACAAAAGAGCCTGAGACCAGAAAACCTTTATCTCCCCTCTTCTGCACCATGAACTCTTATAACACCAAATCCTTGTGATTAGTATGCCCCCCCGGGTCCCATCTTTCTTTATCCCGTTTTGCACCCCGGACCGGGGGTGGGGGGGAAGAAAATAAGCAAAACAAAGAACACAAACCAACAAAATAAATTCAAAATGAAAAAACAGAAGAACAGTACTACCATCCTTTTTTCCTCTATTCACATTCATTTTTAATGCGCTTACATCCCCAATTCAACAATGTCGCTGTTTCACTACCGAAAGAAAATTATATTAAATTGATTCTTACGCTCAGTGTACGCATTAATTCCCATCCATCACTTCATTCAATCAACTGCAACTTTGATTGACTTCAATCTTATGGAAGTCAAAAAGCTACCAAAACATCCCTAAAACATGTGCAGGACTCTTTCGGTAAGTTCATTTTGCAAATAAAAAGATCAATCCATACTTGTTCCAGTAAATTAATATTTCAGAATTAAACATTGACAGGGAAGATGACAGCTCGTACACTGGTAGCTTTGTTCCGGTAATATCTGGTTTTTGGCTTTTTCAAGTTTTGACTGCCACTCCAGAGAATTTGAAGTTAAATTTACTTTTGTTTTTGACATTGTTCTTTAATTGAAAACTTTGATTAGTTCTAATTTCTCACATTTTGAACTACTACTCAAATACATACTGTAGCCATCACTCAAAATTAGCTTTATAAGGAATCAGTAAAGAACAGAGTAGGTAGTTCTTTGAATAGGCTAGGCAGGTATCCTGTCATCAACACCACATTAACATTCAATTAAGAAAGCCTTAGAGCGCCCTTCAAAAAGAGAGAGAAAGGACGAAAGGCTTAGAGCTATATTAACAAAACCACCGAGCGCGTCAAAGAAATGCAACCCGATGTCTGTAGAACGTGCCACTCCCAAATCTTCCTGAGCTTACCGTCGCGCAGAGAAGAACAAGTTGATAATACAAACAATTTAGACAAAAATTAGAATAAATGAAAGCAGTAGCATAGCTACCCATCAAGAGAGATGGAAAAGATGGAGCAAGGAAGAGTTCATAAAATAAATAAAAAAATAGGGGGCCAGACAGGGAGAAATAAGAAAATTCAATTATGTTGCAAGACGAAATTGGAAGAACATAAATCACAACTGAAAGAAAAATTGATAAGAACATCAAATTCTCCCTTCCCAAATTGAAAATGTAAATCAGTTGAAATCAAACTAAACATCTGATGTAAAACCATACCTTGAAACAGAGCGAGGAGGTGACACCGAGTATGATCGTGAAGAGATAGACCTAGAGCGGGATCGATAAGAACGGCGAGAATACTTGCCCCTCGGTGACACACTAGAAAAAGATAATAAATAACTTGATAACTTGCAAACTGACCAAAACCAGATAGCACATAAATAAAGTTGAAAAAGACCTTCTAGTCCTATAGTCACTGTAGCTACGACTGGGACTTCGGCTTCTTGAATATGGGCTCCTGCTAGGACTTCTGGGGGAGCCACGTCGCCGGTCATACTCCTCCACCTAAAATCGACAGGCGCATGAGCCACTGGAAGACTGAACACTTAAGAGGTACCAACTCAAAAATTGTGTATAACATCATCATACCCGTATATAAGCACGAGAAAACTGATTCCTAAAGAGAGAATCATCAAGTTTCCTTATCTGCGTTTCAGTAGAAGTAGAACAGAAGCCCATTCAGATAGTAAAACAGATGCCCATTCAGATTATTTGATTAGAGTCCCAAATGGTTAAGAAATAGCTTACTGCATATTTCATGTCTTCATAGTTTGTATAATCAACAATGCCTCGCATGCCTGAAAGCAGAGTAATTTTCACCAGAGAACAATATCAGGAAAAAGAAAAGGGGAAAATCAACATTAAATCATATACACAATGACAAATTTAAAATCTACCAAACTCCGTATAGAATTATTCAACAACTCTTCAGTTGAAGAATAAACTTTAACGTGCACATGGACAGAGTTAAGCTACAACCACTAAAGCATCCACACAAAATGGATGACAAATCGGAGTTAGATGTTGCAATAATCCTCCCTAAATCAATCAATCTACGGTTGCCTTTATCTTGGGTCTGGCTAGCTCTAAAAGAAACAAGCATAGTAGAATGCGACATAGCATGAACTCGAAACTGCAGACACCTTCACGATTTTGGAAACAGTTCCAGTCGTCAGGATAATCTCCTACTTCATTTTGAGCAATGTAAGGTGCACTGCTCAGACTGACTTGCTTGGTCAAAACACAATGATCAACAGAGCATACACATAAAGCACAATTTTAAGCTTACGAAATGGCTTCTTATGCCAGATTGTACATCATCAGAAATAAGGCTAAATTTGGCAGTTGTATCAATTCGCTGGAAGGAATTAAATACCAACAATAGAAGATGAGAACTCGGACTAGGAACATGATTTTTTTGTTGCCACTGTATGCTTCACTAACATTCACCAGATAATCAAAAGTAAATTGATCCTTCGAAATCACAAAATACCATGTGAGGTTTGATCTATCACCTCTTCAACCAGTAAAACCAATCTTTTAGATCCTCTTTGCCACTACTATTTAGATATCTGTTAAGAGTTTCACCCTCACTTCTCTACTCATGTGAATGCACACGTGGCTTCCAGCACAAGATTTAATTTACATAAAACTTGATGCAACTGAAAGTGCCCAAGTATAATGATAAAAATTACAAGTCTCAAGGAAAAAGAAGTGCTCACCATCTCGATCACGGTAAACTTCTGAGAAACAGACATCCCCAGCTCGACGCATATGATCCTAGAAGAAAAAATAAATCAAAAAACATGGCACCAGCCAAGTACCAGCCTCCTTTTCAAAACAACGCAAGAGAGAGGAAAAAAAAGTTCTTACCTTCAAATCTTGCCATGAAGCAGAAGAAGGCAACCCAGTCACCAGAACTGCAAATGCATTAACCCAAATAAATAAATAAATAAATAAATAAATAAAATAAAATTAATTGTTAAGAAATTACATGTGTGTTCTTCAGGGTAATTTGCTTAAGATTATATGGGTATCATGAAACATCACTTACCTCTATAGTCAGAACGCCTCGGAAGCCCACTGCGACTGCCTCCACTGCTGTAGCTACTATAGCGATCGTATGAAGAGCCTCTCCCCCCATGTGCAAGTTCAACCTACAAACATAAATAAATATAGTATAACGTAAAGAGTAACATATTTAAAGAGAGAGACTGATTAAATGTTTAGGGAACCAGATACCAATTTGTAACGTACCCTCAACCGATGACCATCAAAATCGTAACCGTCACGGCCTCGAATGGCATCATCAGCATCCCGATAATCTTCAAACTGAAACAAGATGGTATTTTGAAAGCTTAATTAGTATATAGATATCGTTACATGTCACAGAAGGCTAAAAGTAACTCTCTGCAAATTAATTAATTCCAGTGCTGTGACCATGCCAAGGCGTAGTTCTATTTTAGCATGGTTAACAGGCCTAAGTTAGAAAGGGGTTAGCTCACCTCTACAAAAGCATAACCAGGTGGTCTTGGAGGAATTTTCAAATCAATATCAACAATTGGCCCATACTGCAGCACAACATTGGCAAAAATCAGCGAGCCACAACAAATTTACTTAACTCAATCCACACACTGGGAGAATGGAAGATCTAAAGCACCTCGCAATCCCATATAATGCGACCAAATTCATATTCTTATTACAATTGGGCACTTTGGTCAGGTTCAGTCGGGTTATAGGACGGGCAAGGAAAGGGGGGAAAATACCGAAAACTGGCCCAAACCGAAAAAATGTCAGTTAAACTGACAAACCAGACCTGAAACAGGTCCTCTTTTGGTCAAACCAAAAGGGGCTGGATCAGTTTTGGGCTGAGTCGAAAACCCACCCAACCTGCCCAACGCCCCAGCTATTTTTTATGCTAGGAATAGTAATACATGCTCCTGCTCGGAAGCAAACTCATGAGTAGAACATATGTCCCCAAGCACTATGTGTGAATACTAATTTAAGGGACTCCCTTAACATCATACATAAATATATCTAAAAAGGAAGCAAAATTCAAGACCAGCAACTTCAAATTTTTCAGATTTTCAATGAAAACTAGGGTTTCCCTTTTTCTCCGCCCCCCCCCCCAAAGAAAAAAAAATAAATAAATAAATGACTACCTAATTCATTATTAATTATGACACAGAAAGCTGGGGATATAGAGAGAAAGAGAGATCTGAAGAATCATAAACCGTGCTCCAATTCCACATAGTTGAATATAGAATGTATAGTTTGACAAAATAGTTTGAAAAAACTTAGTAGGTGAATCATAATAGAGAAAGTAGTTAAAAACCCAATTATTGCAGTCTTGCTCAAATTTGCACGAAGGCAGAGGACACAAGCCACTAAACAAGAAAATACAAATGTAAATATGGCATTCCTTTTCTCCAGAAAATAATCCCATTTCACACAAAAAAAAAATAATAATAAATAAATAAAATAATGCATAAATTTAACGGCAGAAATGCTAAACACGGTTCTTTCTAAATGCAAGTCGGCAGAAATGCTAAACACGGTTCTTTCTAAATGCAAGTCTGCAACAAGTTGCAAATTTGTCGAATTTCACGAACAGATAATATATATGAACCACAACTGTATAAATTTTTTTTGGAACAATAACAGAGTAATGATCTAACTACAGATAAGTAGACAAACCTTGTAAAACAAATCTTCAATTTCACTTTCACGGATATCCCCAGGAAGATTGCCCACATATATTGTTCTGCTTAAGCGACCCATCCTTCCTGAATTTACTCAAAATTCACTGCAAATAAAAATATCAACTTGAAAACTGACTTGACTGGTGCTTAAAATTTGAAATTAAAAAAAATAAAAAAATAAAAAATTAAACTATAAGATCATAGCTACAAGCAAATTGGCCGTAGATCCTACATGGCTACATCCTAGAAAAAATCCTTTTAAAGAAGACTTCATCGCATAGAACTTAATGATGAAATATACGCAAAGACAAAAATCATAACACGACTCCAGTTTTCTCGAAATGAATTAACTTTTGTTAAGATTTTCATAATTTCATACAGAAGTTTACGCCCAGAATCCCAATTTACATAATCAAATTCTGATTCTTCTGCAGGCAAAGTCCTAGAGATAGGATATTGAGTGTTCCCTTCATGCATGTAAATTACTTGAACAAATTAAATAGCAACAATAACAGAACTAAACCTGCAACGGAGATATGGCCTCCACACAGGAGAAGGAATAAAAAAACTGAGTTGTATGGTATTATTTAATTCCCAACAACAATAAAAAACCACAAAAAACAAAAACAAATCCGGTCCCCCCACCCGGTCCCCAAAAAAAAAAAAAAAATCGTAACTCAAAATTCTGCATACGGATTAGTGAAATCAGGAAGAATAAAGGGGAAAAATTACCTTGGGGAGAAACGGAGAGAGGACACACAGAGACGTTTGTCGGAAAGTTCGAGAATGTCGAATACGTGTCATGAAGAGTCAGAAAGAAAAGGCCAATTTAATAAGAACGATTTCAAGCGTCCTGTGATTCATGAATTCACAACCACCCGACACCTGTCTGGTGACCAACCAAACATGACTAGCGCCAACTAGAAACAACTCATACGTTTGGTAATTAAAAAAAGTTCGCATCCTTAGTGTGAAAAATGAATTCTCACTAGATGTATTTGTAATAGAATATGATTGAACAATTTATATGTAGATGACTCAATAACCATGAATTTTCTATTAATCTCTTGTTATATGTGTATTTAATGATATTATCTCGTCAAATATATAGTGAGAGATCAGAATAGCTTTGTTTTAAGTTACAGTTTGTCGTTTTTCCTTGCCTCTTTTCTTTCTTCTCTCCACGTGTTCCCTTCTGTATTTTTCTTTTTTGTTTTTGTTTTTGCTTCATTTCGTTGTCACAAGTTTCACTATTCCTCTTTTTTTTTTTTTGCATTTCATTGTCACTCATTTCACCATTCCTTTTATTTTTTAGTTTTTTTATTCTTGCATCCTCTTATTTTGCAGCTTATGACTCTTAAAAGTTAAATTTGTGTGGCTATTTAATCAATAAGTCATAAAAAAAAATTATTAAGTGTGACTTTTTGTATATACGACTAATTAAGTGTGGATTTTTTTATATTTTTCTATATGTATTTTTTTAATTAAGTGCGACCTTTGTTATATTTTTCTATATGTGATATTTTAATTAAACGTAGATTTTTTATATTTTTCGTTATGTGACTTTTTAATTAAGTCTAATTTTTTAACTTAAATATAACTTTTCTATATGTGATTTTTAAATTAAGTGTGACATTTTCTATATGTGAGTTTCCAATTATGTAACTCTTTCTTCTAATGACTAGTGGAGTGTGCGTTGCACGTGTCTGGTCTACAATTATGTTCATGACAGTGTCAGAAGTTATTATTGTTAGAAGTGTAATAGGAGTTTTCAAAGCTCGAGCAATAGCCAAACTATGAAATGGAGATAGTCAATGTGAACAAAATACAATATAGGAAACCTTTGTTTATAAAAGATGCTTATGAGGAAAGCTAAATAAATACAATGCTAAATTTGATTACAAAATCAAAATAAAGAGAATTCCAACTGTTGCATCTTCTTGAACAAAAAATAAACTATAGCCATTTCATTTCTTGGCAAAAATTTTCTCAAGATGCATTCTGAAGCAAAACAGAAAAAGGCTCGCAACACATTCTTGCAAAAGACCACCACAACTAATCCTCCATGCCATAAGCTCCAATTTCAACTTCTTCAAAGCTTCAAGCCAAGAACTTGTAGTGATAAGAGAGAACAATGAATCTTCGTTGTGATCTAGTGTGATCTTTATTCTATAAATATTAAACAATTAACACCATCTAATCACTAAATCTAAACACAATATAGTATATAACCAATTTATCAATTTTTAGCAATTTCATGATTGAGAGAGCATGTTTGGCAAAGTTATACAATAATTTAGTTATTATATTCAGAATGTTTCACTAAATGTTTGGTTCACGTTAAATTTACTGACTCTTACAAAATCTTCTATCCCTCAAGTCTACATTTTATTTAAAAGAACCAAAAAAAAGGGAAAAGTACATTTTCAATTGTACTTAAATCTTCTTAAATATGAATCACAAATCCGATTCATTTTAGTTTCTAATTTAAATTGAGATTTCGTTAAATTTTATCATATTGCCTCAGCATATTACTGCGTTACAAGATGGAAATTAATTTTACAAGAAATTAAATTTTTTTTTTAAAGTACAATTACAAATCTTCATCATAGCAGCACAAATGCGCATAGATATTTATCCTAGTAAAACACAGCATCAAGAAAATCAATTATACAAACCCACATATAGTGAAAATAGACACTGCAATAAAATGTAGAAAATATCCCATATAGGAAAATTGAACTTGAGACCTATAGGTCCCAGTACCTCAACTTAGTTCCCTAACCAAATAGGCAAGGCCTCGTTGGCAATTTTACAAGAAACTTACTTGCTCATTTCAACATATTTTTGCATCCTACCAGGCACTTGAACAAATCCCCAAGCATTTTTGTTGCCATAGTAGGGACCCAAAAAGTAAAACAGAAAACAAATAACAAGAAATGGTTCATTTAGGAAATGTTAGTGAAGTACTTGCTTATCATTTTCTTAAGCAGCAAGTTCGACAAAATATGGGTCAAAAATCAAAATGTAAATCCTTTTTTGTTCAGTAACAAGTTGCGGGCACATTATTCAGTCAATTCAATGGCCGCCTTCAAGTAATTCTTGTCTACAGCAAAAATAAAAAATTCAAGAAAACAGTATATGAAGAAACAAAAAACAATCATAATACTCAAATAAATAACAAAAATTCATAAACCTACCTAAACAGAATGGTAAAGAGTGGTATCATGAACTAAAGTTTTCGTATGAAATTGAGCAGCAATGTTGAAAGCCTGAGAAAACAATCGATCAATTAAGTTATATAGTAATGAAAATATTTAAAATACTTGATGAATAACGCTTCTAAATATCAACACAAAGAACATGCTTTAACTCAACATGATTAGATAATGCTTGTTGCCTATAAACCAAAATATATAAAGTTAAAGACATCATTATCAGATAGCAATGCTAGAATTAATGAAATCATCACTTATTGTGATTAGTCTGGTCCATCATTTCAAAGTATATGAATTTTTAATGCCCATAAGCTGTTGATTCAAGAGGAAAATGGTAAGAGAATAGAGTTAGCCTGCACAGCAAAACCTACCATGAAACGGCCAACAGGAAGATGTGAGAAACCAGAAATTGACATAAGGGCAATCAAAATGAAAATAGTAAGAAGCATATCACAAGTAGGGCCTCCTATCAAGTGAACAAAACATTAAATCGGGCCACATATATATTATCTGCATAAATAATGAACAATACAGTTTATGTAGATGCATAACAAAGAGATAACTTCAAATCGCTACAAGAGTAAAAGATTGTAAATAGTAGTGTAGTTGTAGCACTTTGTGGTTACGGTATCTATTTCTCTACAATTTTAGCCCAGAGTCAAAAGCATAAGTGTACAACAGTGAAATAGCAATCTTCAAAATATACAGAATTGGAATTTTGAAATGGACAAGAATTCAAATAAAATAAAAACCAAGAAAATTTAACTCAGTGACATGAAAATAATTCAACTCAATACATTAAATATAGTTGATTTCATACTATAATTTGGACCAAGTAATTAGCATTATCACCACTAAATTTGATTAAAAAAATTTAATTGTGAAAAAGAAAAGAAATAAAAATTTAAGCCTTCGACATACAAGTCCCAATGACGGAGAATCGGAAAATGCTCGATCAACAAAAAGTACAAGCTAAAGAGATGCAAGTGCATATTCGCTTTAATCATACCTCAAACAAAAGGCAAAACCCAAATATTTTATCTCTCATGTGTAGCTTCAGATATGTTCGGAGATGGTGAATATCATAGCATCAATACTAAATGGCTAAAAATTTTGCGAGATTTATGAGTCAGAACCATCAATTTGGTATGTAGCTAAAGAAGTACAAGGTGTGCGGAGGGAATAGGACAACAAAAGCAGAGAAAAACGTGTACCTTGGCGTCCATGTTTGCTTTTGTTCATATTTACCAATTACAGCTGCCACGATCCGAAGATTAACGAAAAAATCAACTGCTTGGCTTTTAGGGTGCGTGAAAACATTGGGGAAAGGATGAAAATCATAAACGAATAGGGAAAATAGAGAATTAATGTAGCTATGCAACTGGAAAACTAGAGAAGGAAGTGAAATGATTTGAGGGGACAAAATTACCGCAGTGACGAAAAGCAGAACAAAGAAATGGAGAGAGAGAGAGAGATTTGTGTCTTTGGAGGAAGAAGTGGCCAGAAGGAATTGATGGTAGAATTTCTAAAGAGACAAATCTGTCTCCAATACTGCACCGGCCACACCATAGCCACATGGCGCGGCCTCACATCACGGTGCAGCCGCATTGCCAAGGCAGTGAGGGCGCATTGCCTGGCCAGTGCTCTCTCACGGCCCGTGTTGCATGGCTGCACCGTGATGTGCGGCCGCACCGTGAACACTTGTGCAGCCGCATGGCAGATCTGTGTCTAAAATTTGGAGACAAATCTGTCTCTTTAGAAGCCCTGGAATTGATGGCCGAAGGTAAGAAAAAAATTAAACAATTGCATTATTAGAACGGTGTCATTTTTGTCAACATGAATAGTGCCAATTGGAACAAGCATATTTTATAATATAGATATAGAGATTATATACTTTACAAACATGTTCGACTTTCTTTATATATGTGAATTTTACAAATGTGACCTTTTTTTTTTAACAATTTGTGATTTTTTGTTTTCCCACCCACTTGTTTTTCCATTGTTTCTCATAACTTGTTTGGTTATTTCTGTTATTTGGGTTTGTGGCTTATAAATAGAAATGTGGCCATTAATGTGATATTTTTAAATTAAATGTTATTTTTCATATATGTAACTTTCTTTTTTTTTTTTACATGTAATATTTTAGTTATATGTAACTTTTCAATATGTGACATCTTATATATGCAACATTTTGACCAAAACGTAATGGTGAATGTGATAGATTTTCTACACGTGAACTTTTTAAATCCAAAAAACACAAATATGACTTTTATATATGTATTACGACAAATGAGACATATCTATGCAGGACAAATTTCTATATGTGACTCTTTTAAATAAAAAGTAACATCTATATGACTTCTTAATAAAAAAAATATATGACATATCTCTCTTATTTAAAAAAAAAGGTTCTTTAAATAATAAATACCTAAAGATCAGAATGCGGAATCAAAAGTACATTGAAATTAAAGCATTTCCATAAATGCATTTTTTTTCATTCAGCTAGATTCTCACCCGTACGATACACGAGAAAACACAAAATCAAATTATATCTTAATATTAGTATGAAATGTTAAGCAACGTATGATTAGCCACATTAAACTATAACATTTCAATTATCTTATTGTTAACTAATAATTATTATATTTTACTCCATATGAAATGTTACTATGTGAACTTATTAGGGATAGTTAAAAAACCGTCTACTTATAGGTACCAACCCTATTAAGACAGAGAATATCCGGTTAAACGGGTAGTTAAGTCATGGACGGAATAAAGAAAATTAGCCTGACCACACTTTTTACTCGTACCTGGCTCATTTAATCTTTTCTTCTTAAAATATAAAAATATTTACCAAAAATTCTAATTGTTTGAAAAGTAAATAAATAGTGAAACTTATCAAGAAAATTTAGTAATTTTAATCGCAATCGTAATTTCATCTTGAAGACACTGCCTGTGTTTATAAAACTATTCATTAAGTAAAAAAATGAAAATAGAAATATAGATATATTAATGGGTTAATAAATTGGTAATTACCTGCACCGACCCGTGCTGGGCCCATACCCAATTTATGTAGGGATGGGTATAGAGATAGGACAAAAAAATTTTGATGGGTAGGTTAATGGATATATGTAGCGCCCCTGCCGAGAGCTACTTGCTTCTCCTTATTAATGGTTTAAGTGCAATTATTATTATTTTAATCTCCATTACTTCTCATTTTTTTAGAACGTGTCAAAGTTTGTGACTTAACTTATTTTACCTCACAATTGAAGTATATAGATTGCAATAAGTCCATATCAACAAGGTTTGAGTGTCTATTCAAGATTTAGTTAAAGTTTTGCACAAATTTTGTTTTATCAATAATTTCAGAAGTATCAGTTTTTCCACTATGCAATTGTCATTCTATTTTATAGAAGTATCGATACTTCCATGTCTAACTCGTCTATGTCATAGGTTAGTCTATCAATTTGGTTCTAGGAATGTTCTTTGTAATTTTTCATGGTCAAGGCCAACAATTCGCAGTGATGAGACTAGTTAGTCCCGAAAAGTCCGACTTTGTAAAAGTCCGTCTCGATAACATAGACATATGCACGACCATCCAAGGACTTCCGAAGAGCTCGATTAACTTATTACATAGACTTTTCCCAAGTACCTAAAATTTTGGAAAACATGGAAAACAATGAATATAATATATTCAGTGAGAAACCTTTACACATACAAGTTTTCTTTTAAAAACGTGAGTTTCAGCTCAAATTACATCACAGACCTATCTTACCCAACCGCTCAATATAACTTGCTCGGTTGGTACTCATACCTTATCATTTTACAAGGTTTTGATCATAGATCATCTAGGTGTCTCACAAAACCATAACTTATCATAAAGATTTGATCATAACCTACCTTAGTAGTCTCTCACAACACAACTTAAAAAGAAGTGCTTTGCCACCAAATATTTCATATACCAAACATAATTTTTTTTTTGTAACTGATGAGAAGAGTCTCGATGTATTTTCTTTTCTTTTGAAAATACTTGTGTGTTAATTGCTATGTATAAGATGAATTTGATCACATAGCTTACTTCATATAGTATAACTTATCTCATCATTAGTTCCACCATGAACAATACCTTGACATTAACAAAATTCCTTGAATAATAGTATTATCATCATCATAGATTACAAACACGTAAATTTTCTCAAGTAATAGCACTATCATCATTATAGATTATAAACACATGAATTTCGTCAAATATGCATACAAGCATATTTAAATAACACATACAAAAAGGTGTAAAGATCACTTACATTAAATCCCTAATTGGGATTTCTTTACTTGGTTGTAGTCTTCTTCTTCGTTTGATTCATCTATCTTTAGCTCATCATTGTCTTAAACTTTACATTCTATACTAAAAGTTTTAGAGTATACTCAAGAGTATTTCTTTACTTATTTAGAATATAGTTTTCCTTGCTCATCTCTGCTTTATAAGTGAATGATGCACACTATTATTTTGGTGTATTAAAAATAGAATTTTTTTGTGTGTAAAGAATGTAGTTGAGTAGTTGAGGGACCAAAGTGGGCATAGATTAAATCACAAGGGACCAAGAAATAATAATTTCAAAGAGAGAGAGAGAGAGAGAGAGAGAGAGAGAGAGAGAGAATATTGGTGCAAGGAAAAATGGGAGGAAACATGCCAATTTATAGAAATTAGTTCCCAATAGTGTTTTGACAAGTGGTTTCTATTAGTTGAATGCCCCTAAAACCAATAGGATGCTTCCATGTTTTGTCTCATTTTTCCCCACATGGCTAATGTGTTGTCCCAAGCAGCCATTTATTGATTATTATTATTTTTTTTTGGCTTTTTTTCGCGTTTTGATTTAATTTTGAAAAGTCAAATGAAGTTCAAATAAAATGTTTTTGGCGTCTATGCTGAGCTCTTGCAATACTATATAATAGAATTTCAAAAAACTCTAAAAATTATTAGTGATAAGAAAAGCTAAAGCATTCTAAAATCAACAACTAAAGTCGTCTATTACAAATATTAACATATTTTACATTTATCCTTCCTTTTTTAGTCACTCAATCATTAAAATGATTTTATTCAACAATAAAAGTTATAATGCAAGCATGTGAATTTCGTGGGTCGTTACAATCTACCTCGCTTAAAGTAATTTCTTCCTCGAAATTACTATGAATTTTCTAAACTAAATCTTATAAAAGAAGCATTTTAAAGCTTTTACAATGTAGTTTGTAATATACATAAAATATCATAGAGTCATGAATATCTTAATACCCATGATAAGAAAATTATCTTGGGAGTAAAAATGGTATATCATAGTATCCAAAGTTTTGAACACAAATAAGCATCGTCCAAATCAATATACATGTGATGTCACCATCTTCTATAGATTCTAATCGAACTATTAAAAATAAATTTTCTGTCAACTTAAGGGTTTAGTGCCTTCTTAACTTCAAAATAATCTTTAATTGGACGACATTTCTTTTTTATATTGCCCGTTATAGTGTTGTTTTTCACATCTTTGACACACAGGAAAAGTTGATTCTCAATAATTTGTAAGTCATTATGATATTGCCATCGATTCTAGACACTAAATTAAAATCCTTTGAACTGAAATTGCTCTTATGAAATTTAGAAATGTGGTATTTAAACTATCTTGTATTCAAATTCCTTAATATTTAAAAGTTGGAGAGTATTAGAAACATTTATAAAACTTTGTACAGTTAAAGTACTTTCTAAAGTTTATAGATTCAAATATCATCTATTTTTAAGGTAAAGAACATACATATGGCCTTATTTAACTTCAAAATAATCTTTAATTGGACGACATTTCTTTTTTATATTGCCCGTTATAGTGTTGTTTTTCACATCTTTGACACACAGGAAAAGTTGATTCTCAATAATTTGTAAGTCATTATGATATTGCCATCGATTCTAGACACTAAATTAAAATCCTTTGAACTGAAATTGCTCTTATGAAATTTAGAAATGTGGTATTTAAACTATCTTGTATTCAAATTCCTTAATATTTAAAAGTTGGAGAGTATTAGAAACATTTATAAAACTTTGTACAGTTAAAGTACTTTCTAAAGTTTATAGATTCAAATATCATCTATTTTTAAGGTAAAGAACATACATATGGCCTTATTTAACTTCAAAATAATCTTTAATTGGACGACATTTCTTTTTTATATTGCCCGTTATAGTGTTGTTTTTCACATCTTTGACACACAGGAAAAGTTGATTCTCAATAATTTGTAAGTCATTATGATATTGCCATCGATTCTAGACACTAAATTAAAATCCTTTGAACTGAAATTGCTCTTATGAAATTTAGAAATGTGGTATTTAAACTATCTTGTATTCAAATTCCTTAATATTTAAAAGTTGGAGAGTATTAGAAACATTTATAAAACTTTGTACAGTTAAAGTACTTTCTAAAGTTTATAGATTCAAATATCATCTATTTTAAGGTAAAGAACATACATATGGCCTTACCAAAATTAATTTGCAGACCCGTTATTAATCTTTTAAAACATGTGGGCTAAATTAAATTCTTTCATTCCTTTTGTCACGCTAATTTAACAAGTAAAGACAAACATCGCATAAGGAAAACTTTAATTCTCTAGTAATGCTACTTTTCCTTGTCACCTCACTTATAGGGTGACTTGGTTCATAAAAATTATAAAACAATTGTGAGGCAAAAAGACATATACCCCAACAAGAATAGCACAAAAAGACATATACAATCTCACCAAATCACCCAATAAGTAAACAAATAATGGAAAGAAGCATTATTCTTAATTCTCACATTTGTAATTTCTTCTTCCCTCTTTGTTAAACATTTCTTTCTTGCTCCTGGAGGCCTAACTATAATCTTAAGTTGGTAAGTTTTCCTTTAAAATTGTCTACCAATTTTGCTGATTTTCTCGATGCTTTACGTTGTTCTTTTCCTTTTTCTTTCTTTTTTTTCATCGATGGCAGTAATTATGCTATTATAAATTTTACCTATGTGGTGTTAGATTGCTTGAATCTCCTTGCTCTCTCTATCAATGCTTATCCATTACTTCTTTGCACTTCTATTTGATAAATATTTTTTCTTTCTTTACTATAGTCAAACTTGACATAATGCCAAATATCTTCAGCTAGATCAAGCTATTAGTACCCTTTGACTTAAACCAACTCCAACCCACGCTAAAGTAACGTGGGTTGGCCCATTTTGCCATCCAGTTGGTGCACATCCAGATAGCAAAATGGAACTCCAAAATAGAGTTCCAGATTTTGGACGCCATTTTCTGATTTTACCGTCTTTTTTGCAGTTCCGTTTATTTACGGAACTGCCATTACAGGCCCTTTTTTTGCTTTGTTTTTTGTAATCTTATTTTAGACTAATCTTGATAGTTTTGTATTTTACTTCTTGTTAGTGTAATCTAACTTCTTTTGTCAATTTTTTCTTTTCTCCTTTAATTTTAATTGTATAATTGTTGTGTGAATTTAATATTTGTGTTTTTTTAAATTATGTAATTTAAAAAACTCGTAGTATAACACACAAATGACATCTTGCACATAAAAATAAAGTAAACGATTACAAATTAAAACATAACACAACATAAATAGTACAAACTAACACCCACACACATATAAACTGACAAATTAACCTACACAACAATACCACAATTAGAAAATAGTCATCGAATAAGGAAAGAAAACACACACATGAGTATAATACTAAATGCAACACGACACAACCACATCTTGACTAAGGATGATGAGCTAGTAGTCCGGTAAATCACTCTGTGATCCATCTAGACCGTAAAAAAATAGCGCAAACCCACTAGAATCACCTTGAGACTGACCAAGAGTCTCTCTTTCCTGTTTATTCCAAATTAATGCTTGCTGGTGAAGTACTTGCTCCTTAAACCTAGGATCCATCTTTGTTGGATCCATATGCAAAATTTTGTTTTCTTCTTGAAACCTTCGTAATGCAAGCTTTTCGTCTTCTCTATCCGCTCGACGCCTTTGAAGTTGAATGATTTCTTCTCTATGTGCCACAGTTTTGTCCATATACTTGAGCATTTGCTCATTTGTATACGTAATAATTTGAAGAGCTTTTGATTGTTCTTCGTTATATTTCATTTTTTACTTAGCCTTTTTAACCCCCATTGGGCGCCCGCTAGAGGATCATTCAGAACTGTCCTCGTTTATGTTAAGGGAGAAAGACGAAAGTGCGAGAGAAAGACCAGGAGATCCTATAGCTGGAGACCTCGGGTTGGAGAATGGTCAGACTGTGATGAGGCATTATAACTTGGGAAACATGGAATCGGCACATTATTAGAAGCTTTAAACTTTTCCTGGTCTTCTAACATTGGCCACACGTGCTTAAACTTGAAAGTTTTGCCAGGTTCCTTGACTTCACGGTACATTTTCCTAGCGTTGTCCATCTGTAACTACAATGCAATCAAAAATTAGTATAGAGCATAGTAGTTGGACTGTAACATCCCGAAAATTTTTAACAATGTTTATCCAATTATAGATTTATGTTATTAATTAAAGATGCTAATTTGGCCAAAGTTTGATAACACTTGTTACTATTGTAGATAACAAACTTATCACTTTTGTCAAGTTTTAAGGCACATGATATTTACATAAATAAAAAAATGGCTAGTTTGGCCAAGTCTCTAGGACACTTGTTGGTTTAATGATTAATTCATTTGATAAATTGCCAAGTGTAGGGGACATGTGTTAACTTTAAGATAAATGGATTCCACAAACTACTTAAATTTAATTAACTCCTAATTCATATAAAACAAAAAGGCAATTGGATCAACCCACCACCAAACACCAGCCGTCCTTCTTTCTCTTCAAAGTATGTAAATTGTCTCCCTTCAAGTAACACAAGAAAGTACTTAGGTGGTTAGACAATTAAGGAAAAAGTGAGAAGTTAATTTGAAAAATATCCACCTTTTGGGAAAAATAAAAAGGTGAGCAACGGTACTTTGATTCTCCTTTTTTTATTCATTATGTTTTCATAAAAATTATGCTTGAATTCTTGATGCATTATCATGAAAAGAACGATTGGTTTATTGCATTTGTATCGCTAGTTAATGCTCTACCCGTTCTGAATTACTCTGTGAAACATGATCTTGCTATGTGATCTTGGTCATTCTGGCTATGTGATAATCTGTGGCCTTGCTGTGTGGTCTTGGCCAATTTGAAACTTTGTGGCCTTACTGTGTGGTCTTGGCCAATCGTATACACACTACGGGTAGTAGTTTAACTAGTGATAGGGTCCTTCCGTACATTTAAAGGCTTTGTGCATCCAACGATTTTCTTGAAAGTACATTTTTCTTAAGCAGAAAGGTGCATCGAAGTGTTTTGTTACTCACTGAATACGTTGTACTCATATCTTTATTTTCTACTATTTTGTAGATAATCGGAGGTAAGAAAATAGTCAAGCAAGCCAAGAATCGGAGCATGCCCACGGATGGAAGAGGATTTTGTATGTAGAAATGAAGCTATATTTTGGAGTTACAAGATATAATTTTAGCTATAAAAATATATCCAAACCAATATACGAGTCTAGCATCTTTTGTATAAATAAGTATGCCTATGTAAAAGCTTGGCCTTCCTGTAGTTCGGTTTGATAATAAATGAAATACTTACCAACATAATGTGTTGTGTTATTTAATCTTTTCTAAGGCTAAATAAAGTTGTACAAAAGTAGTTTTTGTAAGTCCCGTCCTCTCGAATTGCACAAAAACAAAACAGCTTCCGCTTTCGAGTATAAATAATAATAAATGGTAAAATTGAGAGGGCATGACATGGACTATCTTGTAAAGATATGTTAAAGATAATACTTACGATGTCCTTTTCGGATGAACCACTTTGGTTGGCTAGTTCAAACTATCAGACGCATTCATTGAGTTTGGTAATAGCTTTACCAATTTGCTGAAAGCGAGTCTGGAGGGACCGACCTGTGTGAAGCAAAGTTATGTGAGGTGGAAGTGCTTCGTTATACTTGTTTGTAACTCTATCCCATAGTTTCTCTCTTGACTGGTTAATGCCAACTATGGGACATTGTGAAATCTCTAGGTTGGCAACGCATAGGAGAACTTCTGCTGTGAAGTTTGTACCTCTACTCATTTTATTGATATTAAAGGTAATGGATGTAAAGATTGTATATAATGTTAGTGAGAATGATGCAAGATTGAATCTCATTTTATAGAAAAATTTGAGTGAGACCGTTTCAACAAATAATTTCAATCCGATGGACGGGGTTTGAAAGATCAATCTAACAGTGTAGATTAACCCAAGCCACCTGACGGTCCAGGTTCATCAGAACTTTTCAGAAAAAGTTGGTACTAATAATAGTCTATTGCTTGAGGTTTTGAAAGGCTTTTCAGAAATAATAAGAACAATACTACATGCTTCAGAAACAGTTTGCACAAATAATAGTCTACAAAGCTATCAGACGGTAGATAATCCATCCTATGGTCCAGATTCATCAAAGCTTTTCAAAAAAAATTGGGACAAATAATTGAAACATGCTTGAGCTTTTCAGAAGTTTTTTAGAAAAGTAAAAACAATAATGGACGCTATCAGACGGTGGAGAATCCATTCAATCATCCTATGGTCCAGATTCATCAGAGCTTTTCAGATAGATCAAAGACAATAATTATGTTCCACCTACTTTGCATATGTCCAATCCATCCAATGGCTCATATTTATCACATTTGACTCAGCTAGCGTTCGGTGAGTAGTCTATATAATACTCCATGAAGTCCACCAAAACATCATCACTCTAAATACACGTAGTAGCCTGTCCATTCACTACACAAAAATGAATTTCAATTTAAACAACCCTTCAAATGAATACTATTCATCTTCGTCATTATCTAGAGGCGAATCTGATGTAGACGAGCTCTAAGAGAACAAGCTTGAAGTAATCGATACAGAACAACAACTAGTCCATTGCCTGACCTTCAATAATACATTTGTTGTTTCCCATTTAATCCATCAAGGTATGTCTACGCCCCATCAGGGCTCGGTTCTGGATCATCGGGTCATCAATGGTGACCGAGCAACAGCAGAAAAAAACATGTACAATGACTACATTGCACCCGATGGGTTGTATGGCAAATCATTGTTCAAGCAACCATTTCGAATGTCAAGAACATTATTCTTACAGATCGTAGAAGCTATCCAAAGTCATGATAGTTGCTTCAGTAAAAAAAAAAAAGAGAAGCTTGGATGGCTTGGACTGTCTCCATTCCAAAAAGTAACAGCAGCAATTAAGATTCGAGCCTACGAGATGGCCGCAGATGCAACGGACGAGTACGTCAAGATGGTGAGTCAATTGCCATTGAAAGTGTTAAGAGGTTTTGCCGTGCAATAGTCGAGGTATTTGGGAGATGCTACTTGCGATATCCAACGGCTGAAGATGTCACAAGATTGCTCTATATCGGTCAACAGCATGGTTTTCCAGGTATGTTGGGAAGCCTAGATTGTATGCATTGGAAGTGGAAAAATTACCCTACTGCTTGGGCAAGATAGTACGCTGGGCGAAGTGGTCATCCCACGGTAATCCTTGAGGTTGTTGTTGATTATGATTTATGGATTTGGCACGCACATTTTGGGATGCCTGATTTAAACAATGACGTCAACATGTTGGGTACATCTCATCTCTTTGTAAACATAGCCAATGGTGTTGCTCCTACTGCCCACTATGTAATACAAGGAAAGAAGTACAACATGGGTTACTACTTTGCTGATAGTATATACTATATACCATAAGTGGGCTACTCTTGTGCAAACAATTCAAAAGCTTCAAGGACGGAAGAAGAAATACTTCGCTTCGAAGTAGGAAACTTGTAGAAAAGATGTCGAATGAGCTTTTGGAGTTCTCCAAGCCAAGTGGGGAATAATTGCTGGACCGGCAAGGCTGTAGAGCAAGCGTGCGCTACATGATATCATGACAACATGCATAATGATGCAAACATGATTATCGAGGATGAACATGATATACATGCACCGATCTTAGAGTGCCCCGAGGCTCCTGCTCTAAATGTGGAAATGGCTACAGTTAATGATTAGCGCTTTCAAGAATTTTTGGCACGACATAAGTAGATAATGGATAAGACCGCGCACTACCAACTTCGTAATGCCCTAATTGAGCATTTATAGGAAGAATATACTAATTCCGATCCTTATGAGTTGTATTTGTTATACTTTTTTATATTTATTATGTGTGTCTTTCCAACTATATGGATTATCGTCATTTGTTGTACTTTTCATATTTATTATGTGTGTTTTCCCATTTGTGATTAGTCCCGGTTGATGTTACGGGATTATCGTCATGTGTTTCGTACTTATTTTTTGATGTGAGAATAAATGTTATATTTTTGACTATTTATTTAAAATTTTATATGTGTAATAATTAATAAACGAGAATATACTTAATTAGTTTTCAATATATATTACTTATCGAATGTTATAAAATATAGAAAATATAGAAAATACAACGTGGATAATATGTGGGGTTTTTTTTTAGAGTTTATGAGTTGGAGAAGGTTTGGAAAATAGAGTTTGAAAACTGTATTTTAGAGTTGTAAAATTGTAAAATAGAGTTTTCTGGTTGGAGATGGCCTTACAACATTGGTTTTTGTTGCTTTCATTCTAAATAACATTAAAACCTAATATTTGTTTTATAAATGATAAATAGAGTAACATTTTACTACAACAATTTGTGAACATGCAATGTAGAAGAAAAATAGGAGAAACTTTATTTTTATTAAAGATAAACTACTAAGTGTTTGGTAAAAGATCTTCAAAGATCAAATTTAATTTGAATATGCTTGAACGTCAGAAATATTCCTTTGAAAGGTACAATCTTCAAATATTTTTGATTCAATAAAAGTTATCTCTATATGCTTTGAAAATTTAGAATTATTTCAAATATCATTTCACAAATAATTCTCGTGCAAATACTATTTCTAATAAAATTCCACGATTTCAATAAAGCCTTCCCTCATAATTTGCTTATTTTCTCTAGATGTTCATTTCTCATTTTAGAACTCTAATCTATACTTACTTTCAATTCCTTTTACAATAGGTAATTTCTTTTCTAGATTTCCCTTCTAATTCTCCCAATTTCTATATTCTCATACTATTTTCTTATATAATTAAAACTGAGCACGATTGATTCTTCTTGATTTTCTTTTTTTTTTTTTTTGAATTATTCTTCTTGTACTAGTTCTTCATACAAATTGGTTTACAAATATTAATTTACCCATTCCACTTTGGCTCTATTGAATGCAAAATTTACTCTGCACATGTATGAACCAATCTTCTTGTTTCTTAAATATGAAAGTAAACTCCACAATATTGTTTTCTCGATCTTACTCCTCATATCTCAGCTCCACAATCATATTTACGCAAGATATGCTAACTATTTTTTCATTCTTGAGGCTTAACTGGAAAGGATAAAATGTTGTCGAGCAAATAACATTGTTGTATTTAAACGAATCCCCAAGTTTTTTAATATTCGAAGAACCCTTTGTACTCAGAAACAATCCTAGACGGCTCTGAAAATCTTTCATCCCATTCTACTAGAGTAAATCCCCACGCCAAATTGTCCTGCCTAGCTAGCAAGAAAGTCCAAGATTCAAATGGGAAGTAGATCGTATTAAGACGATCAACCCTACCATAATCGAAAGGACTATACATAAAGGGTGTTGCAACTGTGAACGTATCATTTGCTTTGGAAGAATTTCAGAATCTTCATTTGATCACAAAATATCCAAGAATTTGGAAAATCTTCATCAAGGTATTAACGGAGATGAAAATGTTTCCGAATATGAAGGTGTGTTGGAGACGAAGTTGGGTGGGAGGAGATTAAGCCAATTACATTTGATACTTCTAATATGTTTTTCTTTCCACACATGGTACTTCTAATAATTAAATGTTTCGTACTTCTAATAATTAAATATTTAAACAATAAAATGTGAAATTTTCTTAGCGGGCCAATGACGTGGAGTCTATATGACATTTGTATGGTTATCTATATCTTAAGTGCTACTTCCAGCGCACTAATTTTTTTCTTTCTTTCAAGCAGTAATAGATTGAAAAGAAAGAACGGTGTAAATGCTAAGAATAGAGATGTCAAAGATGTGACAAGTTAATTGAACGAGAACCAAGTTTTACAAAGCCGTTTGTTACGAGTTAAGAATAACACTTATGAAAAAAATTGTCTTCTTCTTTATACTACTTATTTGGTTTAGTAGCTACATCTTTGTAAGGAACCCAGCCATAGATTCATTAGAATTGTTATGTATATACTATCAACTTTCTTAAGTTTATTCACAATTATTATACTACCACAATAATTTGGTTGATATTCTTTTTCTTCTTGTCATTCCAAATTAACATACAACATTTCTAACCAGTGAACTTGCACACAAAATATAACTTCAACTTACATAGTTCTTGAAGCAATCCGGGGACAGATGCTTGCCATATTATCGAGAGAACCGTCTTGTCGCTCTGATACCACCACTTGTAGCATTCCCGCCGAAAGCTAATTGATTCTCTCTGTTAATGGTTTAAGTGTAGTTATTATTATTTTAATGTTCATTACTTCTCATTTTTTTAGAACGTGTCAAAGTTTGTTACTTAACTCATTTTACCTCACAATTGAAGTACATAGGTTGTAATAAGTCCATATCAATGGGGTTTGAGTTTCCATTCGAGATTTAGCCAAAGTTCTTGACAAGTTCTTTTTTATCAATAATTTCAGAAGTATCGGTATTTTTATTGTCAAACTGTCATTCTATTTTATCATACTTTTAGAAGTATCGGTACTTCCATGTCCAACTTGTCCATGTCATAGGTTAGTTTGTCAATTCAGTTCTACGAATGTTCTTTGTAATTTTTCATGGAGTTCTAAATGGTCATATGAGATTATTGCATCAACCAAGGCCAATAGTTTGCGGTGACAAGACCAGTTATTCCCCAAAGGTCCATCTCGATAACATAGACATATACACAACCATCTGAGGACTTCTAAAGAGCTCGATTAACATATCACAGACTTCTCCCAAGCACCTAAAATTTTGGAAAATATAGAAAACAATGAATATAAAATATTCAGTGAGAAACATTTACACATACAAGTTTTCTTTTAAAAAACTTGATTGTAGGCCTGAATCACATCATAGACCTATCTTACCCTAAGCGCTCAATATAACTTGTTCGGTTGGTACTCGTACGATAATATATATATATATCACAAGGTTTTGATCATAGACCACTTAGGTGCCTCACAAAACCATAACTTATTATTAAGGTTTAATCATAGAATACCATAGTAGTCTCTCACAACCCAACCTGAAAAGAAGTGCTTTTGCACCAAATATTTCATAGACCAAACATAATTTTTCTGTAACTGATGGGGATCTCGATGTAATTCCTTTTCTTTTGAATGTACTTGTGCTTTAATTGCTATATATAAGATGAATTGAATCACATAGCTTACTTCACATATTATAACTTATCTCATCATTGGTTCCAACATGAATGATACTTGACATTAGAGAAAATTCCTTGAATAATAGCATTATCATCATTATAGATTACAAACGCGTGATTTTTCTCAAATAATAGCACTATCATCATCATTGATTATAAACACATGAATTTATAAGTAGAGTCCAAGATTTTTCTTTAAAATAACCAAGAAATTCGTCTATAAATAGGGAGAGCTATAGAATACCATACAAAACTCTCAAAAAAACTCCTTTTACACTTGAAAAAGAGCTCTGTCAATATATAGATAAAATCCCACTTGGAGCATCACTTTGATTAAAAAATATCAAGATTTTAAAAGTATTTCTCCACCTAGAATTATTCAAGAGTCCTTGAGGAGAAGAAGACAAATGTGAGTAACCAATGTTTTGATTTTCTTTAGCATGCATGAGTTTTAACGAAAAGCATGTATTTGATGCATTCCTATGACAAGAAACAAAATGTTTTATTGTATTTGGATCACTAATGTTACTTTGCCTGTTTTGTTTCCATACTATAAGTTGTTTAATGATTACAAGATTGGGATGATTAGTGTGATAGCTTTGTATTTGTAATGCTTTTTACTTGAAATTCCAGTAAGGGTCAACCGGAATTGAATATGAATCCACTTAATATTGTGTTGCCATGATCAAATTGGCATTAAACGGTATGATAGTACCATACGGGTAGTAAGTAATCTAGTGATTGGTCCCTCTTGTGCATTCAAAGGTTTGTGCATTTTATGTTTCTTGAACTTGTGATTAAAAATAATTTCTTGCAACAAAGAGGCAAATCAAAGTATTGTGTTACTCACTGGGTACATTATACTCACTCCGTATCTTACTATTTTGTAGATGATCACCCGAAAAGTTTATGAACAACAAGCCAATGAGTGGAGGATGTCCCTGGATCAAAGTAGAATATTGCCTGTGGTGGAAACCGACTTGTGGGGTTACTACGAGGATGAAACATGGTTCCTAATGTATTTGGAAACCACTTACGAGCTTAATCTATTTTGTGCTCACACTCATACCCACCTCTATCATGACAAGTTTATGATAGACAAATGAATGTTCTTTACCAAAATATGCTAGTCTAATAAGAAGGTAATAGTTATAAGAATAAATATGAGCATAGGTATACACGTACATATGTAAAAATTGGTGTGTAATACAAGGTTGTAAGAATGGCTTTTGTAGTGATTGGAAGCCTATTTTCCATGTAAAGGCTTTTCAATCAAATGACTCAGCAAGTTTTAGCAATAAAAATTTGCTTGTTAATGTAACTTGTTGTGTATTCTTTACACGTATTTAATTTTGCAAAACGGTCATGTATAAAAAGCAAATGAAGAGATAAGTGACTAACTTTATTCCTTGATTAATCATAATGACAAGAAATGCTTTTGAGTACTCTTAAATTTGAAAGGAAGTTGAAAGTTTAACCCCAAGGTTACTTTGAAATTTCTAACATAAAGAAGAGTTATGAAACTATATGATAATATTCCAATGCTCCATTGAAAATCAATCAACTTGTTAGTTTTGGATGTTTCATCCCTCATTGCGAGTATAAATAGAAAATAAAAGCTTCCGCAAATAGATATAAACAATTCATGGTAACAGATAGTACAACAGGGGCGTGACACAAGCATATTTAAAGAACACGTAAAAAAGGGTAAAGATCACTCACATTTAATCCCTAATTGGGATTTCTTTATTTGGTTGTAGTTTTCTTTCTCTTTTGATTCATACTTCTTTAGTCCATCCTTGATTTAAATTTAACATTCTCTATTACAAGTTCTAGGGTATATTTAGGAGGATTTCTTTACTTGTTTAGAATATGGTTTTCTTTACTCCTCTCCCTTATAAGTAAATGATGCACGCTAATATTATTTAGTTTGGTGCATTGAAAAAAGAACTTTCTTGTGTGAAGAATGTAGTTGGGTGGTTGAGGGACCAAAGTGGGCATAGTTTAAATCACAAGGGACCAAGAATAATAATTTGAGAGAGAGAGAGAGAGAGAGATTTAGTACAAGGAAAATGAGAGGAAACATGCCAATTTATAGCAATTGGTTCCCAATAATGTTTTGACAAGTGGTTTCCATTAATTGTCTAATTGAATGTCACTAAGACCAATAGGATACTTCCATGTTTTCTCTCATTTTTCCCCACATGGCTAATGTGTTATCCCACTACATGGTTGCCACTTGGTAGCCATGTATTGATTATTACTTTTTTCTTTTTTTTTTTTTGTCTTTTTGTCTACTTGTCTTTCGACTTTATTTTGAAAAGCCAAAAGAAGTCCAAATAAAGAGTTTTTTGTGCCTATACGGAGCTCTTGTGGAATATTATATAATAGAATTTCAAAAAACTCTAAAATCATTAACGATAAGAAAAGCTAAAATATACTAAAGTGAACAGCTAAAGTTATCTATTACAAATATTAACATATTTTACATTTATCCTTTCTCTTTTAGTCACTTAATCAATAAAATGGTTCTACTCAACAATAAAAGTTATAATGCAAACATGTGAATTTTGTGAGAGTCCTCACTGACCTATTACCATTTCCAGATCCCCAGAAATCAACTATTTTATTTCTCTATGTCCTTATACTTTAATGAGAATTTCGTAAACTATGAAACATTAGTTAAACTATATTTATTATATACGAAAGAAGTAACCTGATAATGACTCGATTTAAAAGCATCTAAAAAATAATTAAAAATTAACACATCAGTTAAAAAAATAGTCCAATCTAAATTACGAATACTTCCTAGATAAAATATACTCCTTCTGTCCCACAAAGATACTCCAGCAGTTAGTTTTACGTAGATTAAGAAATAATAGTTGATATAGTTGATACATTAAATTTTACCTTATTTTTCTAAGTATACAATTATGTTTTGTTAATTGTTTGAAATACTTTCAATGTATAGGTATTTGAGTAACAATAATTAATTATGAGCATATTTGAAAATATATAAGTACAGATTGATGTGCTCAATTGATTGTCAGGCACAATTAAAAATAATTTTCCCGCTTATTGTCTGGTTTTTTTTAGAAGATTAATTTGCTGAAGTCATTATTCTATTATTATTATACTTTTTCTTATTGTTTTACTTTTTCTTTTAATCATTTAATTTAATATTTTTATTTTAAGACTCTATCTACATATTACATTTTGGTTAGATATATCTCATATTTGCCTAATAAATTTGAATTACATGAAAATAGATGATATATCAATCTAGATTTCAATATTATTATTATATTTTTCCTTATTATTATACTTTTCATTTTAATCATTTAATTTAATATTTTTATTTTAGGACTCTTTCTGCATATTACATTTTATTTAGATATATCTCACATTTGCTTAATTGATTTGAATTACATGAAAATAGATAATAGATCAATCTAGATTCAATATTATTTGCCTTTAAGAATATAGATCAAGTCTAAATATTTCCTTAACAGCATCGAATTCATATTTCTTAGCATCATGTTTTAATATTCTCACATTATTGCTTTTTCTTTGTTCATAAAATGATGACTGCATTAACAGTGAGTAAAATTATTAGATAACCGATTATACAGGTCAGTTTGGCTAATATAAAATTCAATGTACTTTTTACTATAATTTTCTTTTCATGTATACGATATTCTTTGAAGATTACTTTGTTAAATTGGATATATAACTCTATATATTAAAATATTCTAAACGAGCTATGTTGTTAAACTGAATTTACTAATCAGAGTTTGTTTTCTTCAATATATACATTGGATAGAGGTGAATAATGCATGAAGAAGTAAAAAGAACTTCAAAGTGATGTTTTAGCTTCAATCACTTAACCATTTTTTTCCTCAGTTCACTTTTAATTAAGATAACAGAATAACTTTTAAAGGAGCCTATATAATAATGTGAATATTATAGACCTTTTTGTGATAGAAAGATAGAAATATAATTGTTAATTGATGACTAAACTAGAAAATTGTTTTCACACGAGTTTGTATTCCTTGGTAGGTACTGTTTAAGTCATAATATTGTCCCTTGCGTTTCATTGAATGTCAATTTTGTAATGACCTGACCATGAGTTACTTGCTCTGATACCGTTTGTAATGACCTGGCCATGATTTACTTGCTCTGATACCATTTGCAAAGCCCTGGCCCTATGAGATACCTGTTCTGATACCACTTGTAACGCCCCGGCCGTAAGCTGCACTTGCTTTCTTCTCCTTGCAAGGGTTTAGGTGTAATTATTTCAATATTTATTATTTTAAGTATGTAATAAGTCCACTTGAAACACCCTGTCCAATATTTAGCCAAGGTCTAGCATAAGTTCTGTTATGTCAATACTCCCAAAAATATAAGTATGTCCATATCTAATTTGTCCATCTCATATATTAGTTCATCAATTTAATTATTATTTTATTATCAATTATTCTTATTAGTCATGGCCAACGGTTCACAGTGATGAGGAGGCCATTCCCCATAAATCCTGACTTGATAACATTAGCATGTAGACACCCATATCCGAGGCTTTCCGAGAGCTCAATTCCATTCACTTAGAATTTTGAAAACATGGAAAACATGAATATAGAATATTCAGTGAGAATTCTTTACACATGTAAGTTTTTTTCTTTTGAAAAAACATAAGTCTGGGCCCAAATTATATCATAGATTTATCTTACCCCGAGCACTCAATATAACTAGTTCGGTTATAGCATAACATGAGATTTGATTATACGTCATTTAGGTGCCTCACAAAACCATAACTGATTCTGAAGGTTTGATCATAGACTAGTAGTCTCCCACAACCTTAAAGAAATGCCTTGGCACCAAACATTTCATGTACCAAATATAATTTCTATTTTGAAACTGATAGGGAAGATCTATATGTAATTCCTTTTCTGAAAAAGGCATTTGTACTTTAATTGCTATATATAACGTGAATTGAATCACATATATACTTCACATAGCATAACTTATTTAATCGTGATTCATCATGAATAATACTTGACATTAGAGAACATTCTTTGCATAATAACATTATCCTCTTCACATGAATTTTCTCACATAATAGTACTATCATTATTATGAATTACAAACACAAGAATTTCCTCAAATACATGGATGTTTCTCAAATATTTCATTCAAACATATTCAAATAACACATATAAGAGGTGTAAGGATCACTCACATTGAATCCCCAATTGGGATTACTAAGTTACTCTTTTCTTGCTTCCTCGTTCTTTATTCCCTCTTGCCTTCGAATTTTCCCTCGGATTCTTAAATTTCATAGTGTATAAAGAGGATCTGATCCTCAATCATCATTTCTCTTATATGTAAATAGCTTACTCCAATATTTAGTGCATGGGGTATAAGATTTCATTATGTAAAGAACATAATTTATAGTTACAGGACTAAAGTGACAATAAGTTAAAGTATAAAGGGACAAGAAGTAATTTGCAGAAATAGGGGAAAGAAAGAGAGAAGGGGAGACGGTTGGTGCATGGAAAATGGGAAGAAACTAGCCTATTTATAGCCATTTGTCTCCCAACCTTTTCTTATCAAGTGACAATCACCAATTTCATGCCACAACGCCCAATAAAAGCCTTCCAAATTCTCTCTCCATTTCCTTCACATCGGTATGTGTTTCACTATATGTTTACAACTTGGCAACTATGTATTGACCATATGTATTCATATATATATATATATATCTATTTTTTTTCTTTTGTCTTTTTATCGACTCATCTTTTGACTTAATTTTGAAAGGTTAAATAAAGTCCAAATAAAGAGTTTTTAGTGTCTTTGCGAAACTCTTAAATAGTTACTATATAAGTAAAAATAAAAGTCTAAAATAATCTTTACTTAAATAGTTTTGGCGGGAAAATCACGATTCAAAGCTACAACAGACTAATTTCTTTTTATATGTATATATATTACCATTTTTAAATTTTTTTCAAGAAAATTTATTTTTTCATTTTTTTAATTTTTTGTTTTATGAATTTGAGTTTTTTTTTATTTCTTAATTTGAAAGTATTGATAGGAAGGAGCATTCTTAAATATCCATTGGGAAGTATTACCATCATAGAAAAAATTTTAATACTCCATGAGTACTCAATACTCAATACTCGAGTCTTTTAATTTTTGACATTTTTAATATTTGAAACCCACTTGACCACTTCAACACTCAATTCTCCTTCCTTGAATTTCCCTCCCATGTCTCCCATGCATCAATAATACAAGAATTTTATTATGTTTACCGGTAGACTGATAATGTATATGTGTCATTCATCTAATGACCCGTTTAGTTAGATGTATAAAATCAATTTATAAAGGAAATTTATAATGAGTGGAAATAAGTGGTGGATATTTAATTAAAATTTAAAATGTGCGATAATTATTGAATAGTTTTCAAATCAATAATCAAATTATGATAGGTGAATTTACAAATTGTAAAAATAAAGAGTACCAAACAAGCTCTAAATTGGGTTTTAAAGGTTGAGACATGGGTGAATATTCTTTGGATGAATGTCATGTACCGATATGCGTAATAATTAGTCAACTGGTAGGCATAACAAAATTTTTTATCAATAATAATAAATAATATAATAATACTTTTCAAAAGAAATAAAAAAATAAAAAAATAATAGTAATAATAAAGTGTGAAAAAACCGCGTGCACGGCAAGATTCCACACGAAATAACGCCCGCCCACAGTTTTTCCGGGTTGCGAAGTGCGCTTTTGCTTTCTCGTTCTTCGCTTCTTTTCCTCCACCTATAAAAGGTATCTTTAATTTGCCTTTTGTTGAATGCATTTTGCGCTCTTTCATAAATCTTGAGCCCTCAGCAATTAGCACACGACGTTTGATTCTTCATCTGTGTTTCAACCAAAAGAAATGTCGGAATCCACCGGCGTCAAGTCTAGCTTTGTGTCCATCAGAGAATGGGTCGTCCAACACAAGCTCCGTGCTGTTGGTAATCAACGCCTTCCCTTCGTTTTCTTTTTCTTTTTCTTAGATCTTTTGTGGGTTTTCCTTATCAAATGAATTGACGATTTCTGGATTCAATTTGTTACGATCTTGTATTCTTGTTTGAAAATCATTGGGGAAAGGTAAAATAATGCACCCAAAAAGTTTCGAGATGGTAGAATGAAGTTTTTCGAATACAGAAATTGTTCTTATATTGATTTCGATTGTTTTTGTGTTCAATTAAATGAAACAAGTATTTTTTATCTAGAATTAAAAATTCTTTTTCCTTGAAATTTGTGTAAGTATATAAAAAAGGTCATCACCAAAATGGTTTTACTGTAGTATAATGAAGCTTTAGGATTGAAATTTCCACCCATATTAATTTCAATTGGATTTCTGTACGATGATTTGAATTTCTATTGTTTAAAGGGAGTCTTTGGGCCAGCGGTATAATCGGATCATTGGCTTACAATTGGTCTCAGCCTGGCAAGACTAGCGTCAAGATCATTCACGCTAGGTATTCTCTTTTGTCAATCTTCATTGATAAATCTAACTATTTGGTCAATTTATGGATTTCTTTCAGTTCTTTCTATATGATTTGTGCTTTCTGGAATGTATATAAAATCTATTGGGATTTGACAAATTCAATTGGATTTAAAGTGGCTTTTGCTTTCCATTTAGTTTCTCCCCATATTTAGTTCGATGTTTAAGTGAGGCGGTATAGAAACTTGTGTGGAGAACATAATATCTCCAGACTTGAATAATTTAATGAGGTAATTTGTAAGCCATGATGCCATTGGAACCTTTTCCCCCATTTTTCCACTTACTTCTTGGCCTGTTTTAGATGGTTTTAGTTTTCCCATTTCTTATAGTAACCAGAATATTTGAACCAAGTAGTCTGGTTGCCTCTGGTCTTGTTTTTCAAAATAACAGAAATATACATTAGCCTTTCTCCTATCTTTCCTTGCAATGATGAATGCTCAAGTCCAATATAGAGAATTTTCAGCTACATATTCTCGGAAGAAATTCTTGTCTTTGAATCCCTGCTACTTCAATTCTTCTAGTCCACCCCTGGGGCCCGGGGATGTGTTTCCTTCTCTTCTTTTTGGTTACATTTTTGATGTCATATCAATCTGATTTCGTCAAAATCTAAACTACTCTTAAGACTTTCAACTATTCCCCACTTATTATCCGCAAATTTTAACTGAACCATTATAACTTGAACAATCCCAATGATGTGTGAGTCAAGTCTTATTAATATCTTTTTGTTTTAGTATTGATCGTGTTGGATTTAGTAATCTCGCAAAGTGGGTACTAAGATTTTTCACTCAACAATTAAGTGCTTGCATGATGCATCAGTAATTATATATGACTAACAAAGTTATAGCTAAAAACCAATTACTAGACCGGCAATGTCTTCATTGGAACTGAGTGTTCAGCATTAAAAGAATTATTTGAAATTAAAAAAATTTGTAATCTGTCCATGAGGTACAAATGAAGATATACGTTATACACTAAAATGTTGAAGTGATAGGAAAAATTAAGCGATTTATTGATGTCTTCGATGAACATGGTTGTCTTTAGGAGATGAAAGAAGTTCCCTTTTCAGGAATGATGATCAGGTCCTCAGGAAAACTTGTAAAATGATGTAGATCAAAATTCTGAGTTGTGATAGAAAAGATCTGAGAGACTTGAGACCTTTAAGCATGTGTTAATTTGGATAAGATGGACAACGTTAAGATTTACATAGTTGACCTAAGTTCACCGTCAACAAATCATGCTTCTTTGTTGTGTACGAATAACATTATCACGTAGGATTCTACAAGCCATGGCCCATAGTAGGATGCATGCACATGCCTTGAACGTTTTCTAGGTTTAAAAATTGAATAAATCTGCTAAGCATGTGTAATGTGTTGTCACTATGGATCGTAATTGTAAGGACTTCATTTTTTAGATAGTCTATTTCTTTTTTATGATATCTCTCTTTTGTGAGTAAACTACTGCTATATAAGCATCTGCTTTGTCTTGGACACTGGCTACTGCTGATCTGCACTACGGATTTTGGTGGGGGTGGCCTTGGTTTTTTTTTTTTGGGGGGGGGTTGTTTTTCTTTTATATTGCTTTTGCACATGGTAATCCAAAAACTTTTACCCTTGCACCAAGGGCAGCTTATTTTGTCCCAAAGCGGATGTGGCACACCACCATTTGTAATCTACCAGTTTTGGGGGAAAATAAGCTGCCCTCATGGTGGCATAATAAAATTTTCGATAGTAATTCATAACATTACCTATGAGCACTGTTATGACTTCTTTTTACTGCTTTTCTTGGTATAAGGTTCCTTCATTTTCCATTTGTTCTTGTATCGAAAACTTAATAGTTTAATCACCTATGCTAACAATTGATCAAATTTCAGGTTGCATGCACAAGCTCTTACGCTAGCTGCACTGGCTGGTGCTGCGGTGGCTGAGTACTACGACCACAAAGCTGTTAAAAATGCAGATCCACATGATGCCAAGTTCCTTCCGGTGAATGCTTATTCACAAAAAGATTAGACAGAGATGCGCTATAGAGGCACAAACTGTTTCAAGCAACCCCATCGAAAGTTACCCATTGGATTTTAGTAGGCTACACTTAGATGGCAAGCAGTGATATCATAGCTGCATCAACTTTTTGTGTTAGAATTATTTCTTTACACAATCAAAATAATTCACTTATACAGTTATACGGTGACCTACGGTGACCTGTATGTTTCAAAATTAATAATGAATGATTATTGGTTAGGGTGTTTTCTGAAGATATTCATATGATTGAAGAGAATCGATTCTGTGTCTTGGAGATTTGTGGGAATTCTGCATTTTTATGTATGGGATGAGGAAGATTTATCAAATTTTTTTCTTTTTTTTTTTAATTTTTTTAATTTGATTTGAGGTATGCTGGCTGGTCAGAGCTAGATATTTAAGATTTTTGAGCAAACTTTCTAATTACAGCGTACCACAATTGCCTAAATGGTAAAAAGGCGATGAGAAAGCCATTGAAAATTGTTCATTGGTGGTTTTTTTCTTTTCTTCTTTTTTTTTTTTTGTTGGTAATGTTGGTATTTTAGAAAAACTCATATACCAGACAATTGAAAATTGTTCAAAGGGTAATTATATTACCACTATACATGTTCTTTCCTACGCCACAATTTCTTAATTTACTCAATTATCCTTGAATATGTACATTCTTAACCTTTGTTAACTATTTTTTCCACGACATTCCTTCCTAATTAATTCTTAAACATTTTCTATTTCAAAAAAAAAAAAAATAGAAAAAGAAAAATTGAACATTTTCTCCTGCCACCACAACTATCCCCGCTTTCGGACGATGGAGTCTTGATTTTCCAATCGAACACCACTGCCCGCACTAGAGATGATTGAGATTTGAGGCCAAACTTATCCGCCTAACCTTCTTGTTTTTTGAATTATCAATTTTAAAAGCAAACCAATAAGCTAAAACTGATGCCAGGGAGGAGTTACATCGCTGAAAAACGGTAACATCAGTGGCGTTGGTAACTTGTAAAACCCGCTAATCTTGATATTATTCAGTTAAATAATTTGATAATCTTTAGGTAAAACTTAAACAATAGACTAGAAGTATTTCGTGAGCGGCATGAATGGCTTCTCCTCCTCCAGTGTCATTTCTTTTCTTTTCATGTTTGTTATGCTACCCTTAATTTGGTGTCGTAGGAGAAATTCGGACTCCCGCATAACAGCTAATATATACCGCAAGGAGAGCTTCGGCCTTCAAGAAAAATGGGAAAAAATATATATAAATTCATTAGAGGGACTAACTTTATAAAATATAAGGGCCCCATACTCCCAACTGGAGGTGCTTGGGAGAGAGACGAACGCCGAGAACGAGAGTGAAATGATGACGGTGAAAGATTAATGTGGTGTATTTTTATTATTTTTTTAAAATATATCTTTTAAAATTATTAGTAATAAGTCTATATTTGTAAATCTAATGTGGTGCATATATTAAAAATATAATTTAATTGTGATGTGTATAAAATGTGGTTTCACAAACAAAAATAGATGTGGCAATATATTTACCTTTGTTCACACTATTTTTAAGATTGGCTTAATAATTGATTTTTTTGAATAATTGTGCAATCTATATATAATAATTAAATGAAAAGAGTTAGGGTATCATTGCACTGTGGTTTTTCAGCTAAAAAATCTTTTAGTAGGATCTTTTTTGATTTTTTTTTCATATTATGATAACATGTATGGTATTCTGAATTTTTCAATTTTTTTTTCACTTTTGCCTATCCATTCACTATTTTAAAATAAAATTCACTATTAAATTTAATAACTAATAGATAATTATTATCATTTAATTGTTTAACTTATAGATAAATGATTATCTAATTGTCTAATATATCTTGAAATTTGTAGTTCATAATTACTAGAAATTAAACACACACAATGTTAGTTTAAGTTAATTGAAAATTATAATTCAATTTTTCTTAATTTTTCCCAGTATAAATGAATATTAATAATTACGACTATTTTATATATGACTACTTTTATGTATTGTTGATTTATATAATCTCCATACTATATAATTTTATTGGGTTCAAATAAGAAATATTTTTACAGTACACAAAATCGCCCAACTAGCAATTATTTTGTACAATGACATTTATCTAAATTAGTGTAAATAAATAAAATGTTATTTATTTGAGTTAACGATAACAATCGGGTTAAAATTTATTGTAAACTATAATTATCTTAAGATGATAAAAAAATTACATTATTATTTAGTTGATATTAAAAATTAATTATTCCTTATTGAGTAACGTAATCTTTTAAAATTTCACCATAAAATAATACTTGTAAGCTTTCATTTTATTTTTTAAAAATAATTTGATATGTTTTCTTTCTGTGCAGCACACATGTGAGAATCTAGTTTATTAGAAAATAAGAGTACACTTCTTCAAAGAAGGGGGAAAAAAGAGAACAAAACAATATAAATGAAAAGAATCGTTATTCGAATCGTTCTACACTGGTTGGATGCTCAAGTTAGGAGACTTCGGATTCGAATCACGCTCTTTCTTTTCCTAAGCTTCCCCCTCTTATTTCATATATATATATATATATGTATATATAATTGTTATGATATAATCCTACTCTTCATTTTTTATCAAGTTGATTAACACATCAATGTAGCAAATAGCTAACATGTACAGTAAATGAAAGAAGGATATGTCACGCCCCCAAATTTATTACCTTATTTTCTCGTATTAACGGCATTTAACAGTAGAAGAAGCATTTGAGAAATAAATCTTGATTCAAAATTTGAATGCGAGACTTTACAAATACAAGTCAAATATTATTATACATAATATCATGTTATTAAAACTTTACAATAACTATTGTGGCTACCCACAACAAAACCTCAGTCATACATCGAAATCTAGATCACATACATATATCTTATCCATCTTTGGGAAGATCCGGCTACAAAACTTTTAATTTAGCACTTTCAAGATTGTTAAATGGAAGGGAAGAGGGACGAGTATAAAGTACTAAGTGAATAGCAACACGCATTGACTCATGATAAAATGTAAAAAAGGTCACATAGTACCACAAAGAAAACCATTTATATGTTCAGGTTGGGCCACCACTAGCTTAACCTCTACTTGTAAACACAAGATATAAAAATTCAATGATTCAAAATGACCAAGATCACTTAGCATGGTCATAGTACCACAAAGATTACCACAAAGCAAGGTAAACAGGTAGATAGAATCACTAGCGATGCTCAAAGGCAAGAAACAGTTCACTCAAAACAAGTGTGTACACTGAGATATCAAATGCCAAAACAATACAATAAGAGCATGAAAAGCAATTACGCACAATCAAGTATCAAATACCAAAGAAATTTAAGGAATGCATGAGTTTTGAATAGGGAGAGAGAGGCAAGGCACGTGTTACTCACCTTTTTATTTCCCAAAGATAGCTTGAAAATTCTAATGTAGAAAAGTGTCACTAAAGTCTCACTATTCTCCAATTAAAGCTATTTTCTAAGTTAGAATCTTTCTTTATATGGTAATGAGCCTTTTTTAAGATACATATATGTATTTGGGTGGGTTTTAATGGTTGTTTTCTGCCCCACTGTACTTGTAGACGAATTTACTCTTTTTGGATAGATAGAGTATAGGTGGAAAAGTTTGGAAAAAGCTTGAGAAATATTCATTCACAACCCCTATTTATATTTATTGGAATTTAAATATTTTTGAATCATATTTGAGTTTCATCAATTGCACTACGCCAGTGGTGCAATTGGCGTCAGATATTTCAGGAGTGACTTGGCAATATAATTCATTCGTTTATTGTTCAAGAAATCCTTATACTTTGTATTATCTTATAATTAAGTTACTGTATTTTAATTTATGTTAATCAAGGACCACATTCTTTTTTTGGCGTCATTTGAGTAATAAGTTGGTAATATTTTAATGCAATGTAGCATTTATTTTATCATCGTCACAATAACAAACACAACATAATTGAGGATTAAATTCTTACTGGATGTTACAGGATATGTGATAATGCATGGATAACTATAAATTTTCTATTGGTTGGTTGATAAAATAATGTGACAAGAACTTAGAGAGAGATTTTTTTTCCAAATATAAACGATAGTATATATATGATTGGGAGAAATTTTGTTTTGCTCACGTATGCATACTATTATACATGTGAGTAATACGTGGCACACATCCAAGCTACAAATGTGAAAGTGATTGTAGTTTTGATACTTGACATATATATACATAGGCATAATAACATGTATACATGTAGGCAAAATAAAATTCTTCATATAATTGGGTTGAAATGAAAACTCAAAAACAAAGAGAGAGAGAGAGAGGATGGACGGAGGGACGGGAAGAGAGAGGTGGAGAATGGGTTGGTCGAAAAGAAATTTCCACGCCCCGCCGTGCAACGGGAAAATTATGGAAAACATGGGTTCTTAATCCCCATTTTCAAAAATCAGGTATGAAGACCTTGTGTTACAAAAATCAAGTCTTTGGCGTACTAATCGCGCTCTTGCGATGTGGAACTGGAGGTGAATAAATAAATACTTCTCAATTGCAAGTCCTTGTAGAATTGAATGTAGTAAGCAGTTGCATATTTTGGTTTAAAAGTTCTACACCTATAATTCAACGTAGGATTATGGTAAAACTAGCTTTGTAAAAAAAAAATGGTGCGTCAAATGCCATGATGGTGCTATATCTTCCGACGTAGTTCCGACAATCTCAGTTGCGCTTTGCCGAAACCTAAATCGGAGAGTGCGTTGGAACGTGAATTCCCTGGGTACAAAATGCAAAATTGGGGCTTCGAATTAGGGTCATGCATCTCCGAAATAGCGTTTGTTGGGAACAAACAACTTGTGGTTTTTGTGTGGCAATTGTGGTCGCCAGAGGTCACATTGGCCTGAGTTTGATTTGAGTGCAACTGGAACAATTTCCTTCAGTTTGTCGGTTGTCGGTTATTGCAAGAAAGTTGTTAGTGGTTGGTCAATCATGTGGAGAGATGATGGGCCTAGCAGGTCATGGTGGGAATCAGTTCTAAGGAGGTGTTTGATTCTCTTCATCCAAACACATTATAATCTCATCTACAATTGATTTGACTATTAATTTGATAACTGCTCATTTACAACCACAAATTTCAAACCACAAATTTTAAATTTTTATTAAATTTATACCACTTATTTCATTTAATTATACTTTCTCATTATAATTCATTTTGAATAAATAGATTCAAATAGCCACTAAAACTATGGTGTGAGTTTGACAGTTGTGGTGGTTGTGAGAATGCACTGATGAGTTATGACTCACTGGAGTGGTAGTTGTGATTGCGATAGTGAGTTGTAACTCGCTGGCGGCGGGTGACTTTGACGGCATTGGTGTTTTGTTGAGAGGACTGTGGACTGTGATTGACCCGTGATTTATGACCACTTAATTTTTTGGGGAAAAAATACATACGTCTTTTATAGAAAATGTATAGTTTTTTAACTGTAAAAGTGTATAGTTTTCATTTATAATATTTGTGCATATGAAATAAAAATAATCTCCCGTCAAATATATCTCACTATACTCACACGTGACGAGAGATTATTGGGGAAACCTACATGTTGTGGGCCCTCTGTATGTGGGCCCACACAATTGTACCAATATTCTTCTGCCATGTGTATATGACGGGATAATTCTGCTATACATATAGTGGGATGTCAGATGTATGACGGGGTATGCACACATGGATGCAAATTATTGTAGAAATTTACACACAATAGGCCCCTCTATGTGGCGGCCTACACAGTTGTTTCAACAATCTTCCACCATGTGTGTAACGGGATAACATCTAGTAGGAGATCATTACCCTATAAACCCCTCCCAGTACCCGGTCATGTCGGGCCTGCCATTTTTTTTTTAATTTCTTTTATATACCTGTTTCCAAAATTTTTTATCTTATTTTTTACTTATATATTTAATTATGTCACGACCCCGCAAATTTTACAATATTTTTGAATATCTTATATTGATTAATAAATTTTGTAGCGGAAGCTTTATTTCAAACAGTGGGGACATGACGTACAGAATAATCCAATTAACCTTATCTTACAGATTTTAACATATAAAGTTAATTATATAAGCTAATAAATTGTTAAACTTTTAAAGAAAACATTAAAGATAGGTTTTTCAAGAAATATAAAAACAGAAGAAATTGTATTAATAAATATATTTCATTGATTATTAAAGTACGCCAAATCATTAAAGAACTTTCACAGTGAGAAGTAGAGTTCAAATTAATATAAAGATTATAATTCACTATTTTCTTATATGTTATAAGATGTAAAAACACATATACTATAGAGGTGGGCATGAAACTATTAAATTCATAGTAGCTTCAAAGGCAGATTTACACTACATGCACAATTCTACTCCATTTCACGAGTACGATCCAACTCCTGGCTTGCTTTGCTTTTCAGATGTTATAGCCTCAATCATCTACAAAAATTACAGTAAATAAGAGAATGAGTACAAAGTACTCAGTGAGTAACAAAACCTTTGATTTACCTTTTATTTGAAAGA
Organism: Nyctanthes arbor-tristis; assembly: GCA_963692815.1. Classification (NCBI taxonomy): domain Eukaryota; kingdom Viridiplantae; phylum Streptophyta; class Magnoliopsida; order Lamiales; family Oleaceae; genus Nyctanthes; species Nyctanthes arbor-tristis. The sequence continues at coordinate 44,085 of CAVNYN010269731.1, forward strand.
TTTATTTTTCAAAAAATCATTCAATGCATAAAACTTTTCAATGCACAGATGAGCCTTATTACTAGTTAAACTACTACCCGTGGTGCGCTCAAGAATCATATCAATTCAATCATGGCTATGTACAATTAAGTGGATCCTCATTTGAATCTTGATTGACCCCTACTGGAATTCCAAACAGATCAATATAGATACAGAGCAGATATCACACTAATGTCGCACATCTCGGTATCATTAGATGACTCCTAGTGTGGCAACAAAGTAGAGCAGAACATATATAGAACGGGTAGAGCAACGAGTAATTCAAAATATAATATATCAATCTTTCTTTTCAATGCATCAGAATCCATGTTCATTGCTTTAATCAAATACATGCTTAGCATTTTAAAACATCATCAATGTTAAAAGGAAATCAAAGTGATAGTTACTCACCTCAAATCTTCTTCAAATAATCTCAAGTAGAAAAACGTCGTTAAAACCTTGACATTCTTCCGATTAAAGCTATTTTTCAAGCTATAATACTTTTATATATGGTAATAAATCCTTTTTAGAAGACAAATAAGCGTTTTAGTATTTTTTAGGGCTGGTTTCCATCTCACTATAGAGATGGACAAATTTGGTGGAAGAAATGAAAGCTTTGGGGGTGTTGAGAGAGTTTTGAAAGGTTTAAAGGCTCAATTGGCTATATGTAATAGTTATGATCAAATTGTTTTTAATAAATTTTGAGTTCCGCCAATTAAATCGTAACATGTGGTGCAATATGGTACCGTACACTTGGCGGTAATTGCGCGGGCAGTCCTTATTATTTAAGTAGTCTTTCAATTAGGTCACAGTACTTTGATCTATGTTCTTCGAGACCTTCAACTTAGTAGGGTTTTCAATTTGGTTATCAACTTTTAAAATGTTAACCAATAACCACATTCTCATTCCAATTCAAATTCAGTATCCAAGTATCAATCGTGTTGTCAATAATCACGTTTTAGTTCTTGACATTTATGTGCATAACATTCTTGCAGTACTTCAAATACAATTATATTGTCACGTTTCAGTTTTTGGCATTCATTTGAGTGACAATTTTGTAACCTTACCATTAAAGCATTTCAATATGATCCCATTATCATATTCTAATTTTGAATGTTCAATTAGGTAATAACCTTAAAATCTTATAATACAATTCAAGCAATCATTTAATCATTATCAGAATAATGATACACTTGCTTTAAAATTTTGCGGGATGTTACAAATTATATCATCTCTCATTATTATTTTAGTCTAAACAAGGTGCGTCAAGACATGTCAAGGCTAGCATAAACCTGCCAGCGGCCTGAAGCAGTACGAGTCAACCCTACCCTACTCCGACCTACCAATATGCAAAAATTTTAAAGACAGATGAAATTGTAACATGAATAAGAGATAATATATATGGCACGATTGCATTGAATGATAAAAGGTATCTATATAATCATCACTGTGTAAAATTGTAACACATAAATATGTAACTTGGTTATGTTATTTTTTTTTTTATATCTCCTTATAATAATAATTATAATTGCTCACCAATGTGTGGAGGAAGAAATTTCTACATTTCTTGGATTTGGCGGGGCTCAGATCAAATTGCATCCGTAGCAAATTTCTTCCAAATATATTCGGCTTAAATCCATTAGAGAAAGAGCCCAATGCTGAATAGGGTCATTACGGCGTAGTGCCCTTGGCCCAATTTATTTCTATAAACCTAACCCTAGCAGAACTCGTCTCTTTTCGCGGCTGCTGCATCTCTGCAGAAGAATTTGCTTCCGGTAGGATCGCATTTCTTTCACACATTGAGCCGTTATGCCTAAATGTAGTTCTCTTTGTGTGCGTGCTTTTTTGTTTCTAATTTGTTACTTCGTTTTAATCGATTTCAGAAATTTGTTGTTGGAAGTGTTGATTCAAAGTGAAGAAAATGAGTAAAGGGGCAGCAGCAGGTGGCGCGGTGAAGGGAGGGAAGAAGAAGGGTTCAACTTTTGTCATTGACTGTTCGAAGCCGGTGGAGGATAAGATCATGGACATTGCTTCACTGGAGAAGTTCCTCCAGGAACGCATCAAGGTCGGCGGTAAGCCTGGAGCCCTCGGCGACTCTGTTACCGTCACTCGCGACAAGAACAAGATAACTCTCACCGCCAATGATGCCAGCTTTTCCAAGAGGTAACTCTACGATTCCTCGCTCCTTCGGTTATATGTTTACTACTTTATTAGGCTAATTGTACTTCTCTTGAGCTATGGGAGCACAATTGATTTCTGAATAGTTATTCGTTAATAGAGGTATTGAGATGGAATGGTTTTAGAGTTGTCCAGAAGTTAGAGAGATTGGTTATGTACATTTTTAATTTATTAGTCGAGGGAAAAAAGTTTTGAAACTGAGAAGACCTATAACGTTCTAATTGTAGCGTTAACTTAAGTTTTATAAACAGATTACCAGAACGTTCTAATTTGATATGACTTGGAAAGAGTTTCTGATGCTGAAGTTTGCTTGCCCAATAATTGTCATGGAGATGCCAAAGTAGTTGGAGATATTTTAGATTTTCTCTAATTTCATTTTCCAGGCACTTAGATGGAAAATTTTCTGTTGGGAGAACTATAGATTAGAGCTTTGACCAAACTAGCTAAATGAGTTGATAGAGGAGGGCATATATAGATGGCGGTGATGAATCTTTTTTTTAATTGAAGAATTATTGTCAATTTGCTTACTGTAATTTTCATTTAACAAAATTATTTGTTATATGTCGGCACTTTTGTTGGATGGTAAAGGAAGATTATTTCCAAAGCAAAAAGTAATTTTAAGAAATTGATTCCTGGCAAAAATGTGATTGCGGTTCCTTGATGATGGCCTACTTTTTTTATGGAGCCTTGTTGGTTGAGTTATTTGACATTTCTCCTCTGGTTGACCAATTAATTTGGCTAGTTCTGGAATTCATAAAATGATGTTTTCTTGTTGCTCAGATACTTGAAGTATTTGACAAAGAAGTATCTGAAGAAGAATAATGTGCGTGATTGGCTCCGTGTGATAGCTTCAAACAAGGATAGAAGTGTTTATGAACTGAGGTACTTCAACATTGCTGAGAATGAAGCTGAGGAGGAAGATTGATCGAAGAACATGTAGTATTTATATTTCCCCATTTGATATTGTTTCTCGTAGAATTGCCTGTGCTTTAACTAGTTCCAGTTTTGTTTTGGGATTGGGATTGAAGGGTTTACATGTTTGCATTTTGTGTTTGAAAGAAAACGGGACAAGCTATATGATGACAATATTTGCCATTTTTGCTGAGTTTATTAAAAAAGATACAATCCTTTGTCTTACCCTACTTGTTTGTTGCTGTTGCACATCTGGCTGGATTGATTTGTGACTCGCAATTCAGAAAGTGTTACTTCAGTTTTTGGATATATTAAGATAGCTATTATTAGATGGAATATAAGTTGCTAGAAAGGGGATGTATATACTACAAATCTCACATTGAAAGCCAATTTATGAGTGAGTAGGTGACTCATTTTAACGAAATTGTCTGTTTATAAGATATAGGCCCCCCAACAAATCTTATTGGAGACCGTGAAGAAATTGTTTCATGGTTGTTAATTGCTTTAGGAGGATAAAACATTGTATGGTGGACAGTTTTCTTCTCTTTTCTTTCTTAGAGGTCTTTCTTTCTCCTCATCATTCAACGCATGGCAAGACGAGTTAATAACCTCTTCCAAACATTTTTATGTATTGGATTAACCTGTAGATCACTGACCATGCGGTACTGATCACCTCTCTCAAGTTAATCTTTTCGAAGGGGGGAAAACGAGTAAAACTAGACGTTCTCTTATACAGCAAGGAAAAAACCACTAATGCTGTCATGAATTTTCCGATGATGTGCTGAGGTTCTTGCTTGCTTTGCTGCGGCATTGGTTCATTCGTTGCTACATTTTCTGGTAATTTTCACAACACGGTCTTTGCATGAAACAGCACATAGCATTCCTCTCTCTCTTTTGCTTTCTATATATAGACATGTCGCGTCTGCTTGATCGCTTGTATTATTGTGGTGATCAAAATTGAAGTATGAAAACATCAGTATTCCTTTCTGATGCCATCCTCCTGATCTCCACTCAATTTAATCACTTAGCAGTTACCAGCCTCATTCTTGTTTTAGTTATCTACCTTTTGTCAAAATCAAACTGAGTTTACCTTCTCGACTTCATATGCTTTAGAGCTCATGATAGTCACCGAGTTCCCCGTTCCTCTTTCATTGAGCATGCTGCATACAATGCCAAGTATAATGCTACAAGTGTCGAGTTTCAAAGGAAAGTCGTTGAGAGATCAGGAGTCGGTAACGAGACTTATTTGCCTCATGGAGTTAATTTTCTTCCTGGTGATTATTCCCTCAATTCTACAATGAAAGAAGTGAAAACAGTGTTCTTCACAATAGTAGAAAATCTTGTGACCAAGCACAAAATAAATCCAAGAAGAATAGATATACTCATCACAAATTGCAGCCTCACTAGTCCAACCCCTTCTTTAGCTTCCCTCATTATAAACAAATTTGGTCTCAGAAGTAACATAAAGAGTTTCAACCTATCAGGAATGGGTTGTAGCGCAGGACTTTTGTCAATAAGCTTGGCCAGGGACCTCCTCAAAGTCGATAAGAATTCTTTAGCGTTGATTCTGAGCATGGGGTCGGTAAATGCAAATGTTTATCAAGGGAATGTCAAGTCAATGCTTCTTGCTAATTGCTTGTTTCGAATGGGAGGAGCTGGAATTTTACTGTCTAACAAAAAAAGTGACAGAGAGAAAGCAAAGTATGAACTTCAGCACATAGTCAGAACTCACCAGGGATCGAAAACTGGTGCTTACAAGTCCGTTGTGCAAGATTTAGACAATGACGGAAATGTAGGAATCTCTCTTTCAAGAACAATAGTTCAAGTAGCAGGGGATTCCCTGAAGATAAATCTAAGGGCATTAGGCCTATTGGTGCTGCCCTATTCAGAGCAAATCCGATATGGCCTATCAATCGTCTGGAGGAAAATTGGGCCTCGTTTAAAGAATACAGGGTCCTATGTACCGGATTTCAGGAAGGCTTTCGAGCATTTCCGCATTCATGCTGGAGGAAGGGCAGTAATTGAAAGCATAAAGGATAAATTGAAGTTGAGAGAGAGACGTTGAGGCCTCGAAAATGACACTATATAGGTTTGGAAACACATCGTCTTCTTCAACATGGTATTCATTAGCCTATTTAGAGGCCAAGGGAAGAATTATAAAGGGAGACAAAGTATGGCAGTTGGCTTTTGGGAGTGGTTTCAAGTGCAACAGTGCAGTTTGGAAGTGTATTTCCGAGCTTAAACCAGATGAATTCAACGCCTGGTCTGATAAAATTCATCAGTATCCAGTTGACGATCCTGAACTTAACCATTAACGTAAAAACATGAATAATCCTATGTTACCATGCTGTGAATGAATGCCAATGGAAGCTCCTTATGGATGAATAAACAAAGAATTCCAAATTGTTGGAAGAAAATAAATAATTTCGATATTAAATTTCCGTTTTGAATTGATTATACTGATTATTATCAGAAGAATATTTTGTCTTGAAAGAAAACTTCAAGTATCAGTTAAAGAAATTAAGCCTTTACTTCGACTCAAAGCTTAATCCATATAAATATACAAAATGAAAGGGACGAAAATTGATATGCTATGAAAAGTATACAAGCATTTTTGGGGGAAAAAAACAGGGACGCCGGGGGCGCCACATATCTTGGTTAGATTGAAGTTGTAAGCTCCTCCATATCCACAGCAATTTTTTTGAAGAGAATATGAATCAAAACCTGATTTTTAGTCGTTATTCATTAGACATAACATAAATAGCCAGCCTGCTGATATTGTCGGTAAGCGTTGCTAGTCATGTTCCCTTCCCAAAAGATTGTGCCCAAGACAAAAACCCGTACTCTCCATAGACAATTTTGGTACTTGGATGCTTCAATCTTCAACTCCTCTATGAATTTTGTTGACCCCCCTTTAATGGGGTTATATTAAACCCAATTAAAATGGTTAAACATGCTTTAATTAATGAGAGAGCAACTTGCCACCATTTTCGGCAGCAGTAGGGGCGGCAGAGGAAGAATCCCCCTTTTTTGCTCTCGCAAGTGAAAAGAAAAAAGTTGGAAACTCAGCCAATACTAAACGTAGAGGTTGTGGGCGACAAGTGAAATTAACCCTCAATTTTTTTTTTTTTGGTGGGGGAATGTTATTTTACTTATTTTTATTGGCAAACTTGATGCAAATCTATAGGAGGGACTTTTCCTGTGGATTATATTTAGGCAAATTATATTGCCACCACATAAAATTTTACTTACACTACATGTATTTTATTTCCAAGACTATACATGTAGAAAATTACCTAATTAACCATTTAACTTTTCCTATTAATTATTTCACACACTATATATAAATATATATATATATATATATATTTTGTCCAGGTACATAGGGATATATGGGAGGGAGGGAAATTCAAGGAGAGGCAGGTATGGTTCGAACCTACGACTTCTAACACAAAATGCAAACATCTTAACCACTAGACTACAATTCAAACAACTATTTCACACCTCAAATGTCTATTTAATTATTTATCTTCAAAGTTTTAAGGAAAAAAAAGATTATTTCTCTTTAATTACACCACAAGTCAGAAGTTCACCGATTCACCAGACTCCTCTGCCAACACCTTGTGCAATAGCTAGACTACTAGACTTTCCAGAATAGTTTGACGCCATTGTATATTCTCTGCTCCATCTGTTACGGACATGAAAATCAAACAGCAACAAAGGAAATCAAGAAGCAAATCTGATGCAGGTAGAAGCGTAACAGAAGATTAATACGAGATTATAAACAGAGATTCGCGCATGAATCAACCATTTAAGTGCAACTGAAGAAAGTCTTTAATGTTTTCTTATTTATATTCATAAACAATCTGATTATAATGAATATCTAACTACAATTTAAATAGAATAACTTAACAATCACGCAAGAAAATAAAATAAGTAAATAATTAAGTATTAAGAATCCTATAATATTGAAATCCTATCAAAATATGGTAAAATACCTTCAATATCTTCATCTTCATCATTCTTTTCCCGGTTGGAGAAGATTCACCCTTGAAGCTTACGTCATTTTTCATCCAATGCCAGTGTGCTCTATATTTTCATGATCATATTCATATTATAACTTGTTAAAATTTCTTTCCATTCAAGAGAGATATTATCCAAAAACTTTGTGATATCAACCCCCACATTTAATATGCTCAATCTCAATCATATAGCTACTTATCTGAGACTCCAAGCAATCAACTTTATTTGTGTTATCCTTGACCTTTTCTTTCAATTCTAAATCCTCATATTGGAATTTAGCCACTTCGTTAAAAATATGCGGCTTATCATACTCCTCACCTAAAGTAACACTCAATAAATTAGGATCAACTAGAGCTAAAATATTTTTGTCAGATTCTATCTCAATATCCGTAAAAAAATCTGAATCGTCTTTCTTTGCGATGGTTGCTCGCCAATCCCAAAACCAGCAGTATCCCCTTGGCTGTCGATAAATTTTAAATCCTTGGATTCTTCTTCTAGAACCATGTCCACAATTAAACTCATGATTAATCCTACCATCGCGACAATCTCGCCTAGCCATAATACACACATCACGACCACCACCCTTGCCACAAGCCCAACGCCAAAAAGCTTAGCCAACCAAGCCACCTTGTGTGGCAAAGCATCAAGTTGTTGGAGGATTTGTATTTGTTCACAACTGTCGTCCTCAGTATCAATCTTGGCACTGCATCGTCTAATCGGTCCCCATCGATTCATCGTCAGGAGCATATACTGTGCTAAAATACCAACTGATGCAGGCGGAAATATAACAGAAGACTGATTCGGGATTACAAACTGAGATTCGCACACGAATCAACCATTTAGGTGTAATTGAAGAAACTCTTCAATGTTCTCTTATTAATATTCATAAATAATCTGATTACAATGAATATCTAACTACAATTTAAATAGAACTTACCTGACAATCAAGCAAGAAAATAAAATAAGTAAATAATTAAATATTAAGAATTGTAGAATATTGAAATCCTATCAAAATATGGTAAATATCTTCAATATCTTCATCTTCATCAAAATCCCTCCAAGCAAGGAAAAAGGAACATGATTTTGGATCAACGCTGTCAAACCGTTTAAAGAAAACTTGAGATTTTCGAGCAAGGCTGAATAAGGAAAGGCTGATGGCTTTGAACTTTTGCAGACTGAAGAAAGCCCATAAACAAAGTCTAAATATAGGAACATCGTGGGAAAACATCGAAACCAAAACCTCATAGTGTGATTATTCGTTTTTATCAACAAATGGAAGAATCGAAAGGGTGGCCCCTTTTGAAAGGCAAGTACAAGAACATTGTGGGAAAACGCCAATCCCAAATTAAGATGCAAACTCTTAAGCAACTTTCGACAATGTGTCGAGTTGCATGTTTCAACATTGATCGACGTTCCATTGTATGCTATATAGTACTATGAAAAGTATAAGAGCTTAAACTACAACACAAGAAAAGCCACAGTCTCAACTGAAAGTGCCAACTCAAACTACTAGTTTTCCTCTCTTTGCAATTTCTTCTCCATTAATTTTAAAAGTGATTTTCACTCTAGGTCCTCAAGATCGGAAGAGCACACGATTTTGTCTCGATTCTTGTTTGTAGATCTACTAGGTCTCTAACCTTTCATTTATTATTGTATTATATCCCCTAACGTCACTTTTCATCCCCAATCTATTAATTTTCCCCATTAATCATTATCAAAATATCTATTATACCATTGATTATTTATTTCCACTATAGGTCCCTATTATTTCAATTTTTATACAATTTTATCCACTCCCTTTTTAGGCGCATAAGACCCCCCAACCTTTCATTTTTTTGTCATGTTATATTCCTATAAACATTTTTCTTGCATAACATTTTAATTTTAACTATTCATATCTATTAATATTATCATTATCATTATACCATTAATTATTTAAATAAAAAATAAAGAAAATATGAAGTAAGAATTCTTCTCACTCTAACCTACTCCAATACAACCCAATGATAAGAGTCAGAAATAATGAATTCTTCTCACTCTATACCATTAATTCTTCTCACTCTAATCTATATCGGCATGACAAATCAGATCAAATTTTTTAATCGAATCAAATTGGATTTCTTAATTTACCACAAATCACATAGTGGATACAGATTGGGTAGATACGCCCCAAAAAATTGATGTTTGGTTTATAAAAAAACATAACCATAATACACTAATTCTAATCTAATTTCTTGTCTACCCCCTCTCTCTGTGATTATCACCCTAATTTGTTATCCATTTCAATCTTATCAGATTCACCAATTGTGGATTGCAAGACGGATTTCGGAGCGTCAAAAAATTTGCGAAAATGGGAATTCTCACCTCTCTCTTTTGCTACCAAAAATAGCATTATCGATAGTAACTTCTGAAATGGTATCGTTATATTTTGGCAGCAGTGAAAAGAAGTGGGATATATTGAGAGTGGACTGATGGTATTAGTAGTAATTTTAATATGACTTAATAGTAGTAATTAAAATGTTGATGGCAGAAGGTGTTAGTAGAGACGTAACAGGACACTAAATGAAAAGTTAATGGTCCTATACACCAAAAAAAGATGATGATGAAATTGTATAAAAATTGAAAGGCTTAGAACCTATAGTGGAAATTGTATGATGAAATTGTATAAAAATTGTATAATAGTCATATTGATGAGGATTAATTACGAAAATTGAAAGGTTGGGGATGAAAAGTAATGTTGGGGACATAATACGATAGTAAATATAAGGTTGGGAGCCTAACATGCCAAAAATAAAAGAATGTGGACAAAATTGATACGAAGTTGAAAAGTTGGGGACCTAGAGTGAAAATTACCATAATTTTAATTCGGTCTCATGTTGGTGCTTGGATAACATTAAGAAATGTTGAAATAGGAAACTACAACTAATCCAATGAGGGATATCCAGTTTTATGAGAAACGAGACTTATAAAACCAGAATAAAATGTATAAACTATTCTATGTAGAATGCATAACAACATTAACTAAGGGGTAATTTTCACTCTAGGTTCCCAACTTTTTAATTTTATATCAATTTTGTCCCCACTCTTTTTTTGAGCCTACTAGGCCCGCGACATTTCATTTATTATCTTATTATGTCTCCAGCGTCTTTTTTTGTCCCCAACCTTTTAATTATGACCCTTAACCCCTATCAATATGACCATTATACCATCAACTCTTTATATCCACTATAGGTCCCTAATCTTTCAATTTTGAAACAATTTTGTTTCCATCATTTTTTGGACATATATAACCCGTAACCTTTCATTTATTGTCACATTACGTCCTTAGTAACACCTTCCATCCTTCATCTTTCAATTGCTACTGTTAATTCCTATTAAAATCCCAGTTATATTCTTCAATATTTAAATAAAAATAAAAAATAAAGAACAACATAAAATAGGAACTCCATCAATCTTACCATGTCTCGCCCTAACGGCAACGACTGAAAACAGTGATAACAAAAAACTTGATCTATACCAAATTTGATGGATACATAGTCCGCGTAAAATTGATCCAAGAATCAGTGCAACAAGTTGGATCATATTTTTCGATTCATCACAGATCACATAGTGGATACATATCAAGATGGGTCTACAAAAAAAACATTCATTTTCAATTTACAAAAATGAACTGAAACTTTATGCTCTAATTCAAATTTATGACTAGTGTCTCTTTTTCTAATAATCACTTTGATATGTCTTAATCCTTTATTTACATCAATACAATTTCATTTGTCAACTGCCGATAGTTTTTACCTGGTGACACAGATCAAACCCTGTCCACTCTAAATCTGCCACACTTTTTTTTGTTGTCATTAGAATATTATGATTTCATTTTATAACTCACTATCGAAGTGATGCCATTTCCAGTAGCAAAAAGACGAGCGAAGAATTTTGTTTTTCAAAAATTTTTTAAAGCTTCGAAGTTTGTCTTACAATTCACAATTGATGGATCATATTGGATTGACACAGATAACATATCAAGGGTAAATTAGGGTGATAATCACAGTGAGAGACAAGAAACTAAATTAGAACTAGAGTATTAGAGTTATATTTGACTTTTTATAAATTAAAAATCAAGTTTTTTAGGGCCGATCTACCCAATCTGTATTTGCCATGTGATCGGTAATAGATTAAGAAATCCGGTCTAATTCATCATGCCGATACTTAGATCGATAACTTTCTTTAGTGTGGATTTGATATACATCGAGACCGTTATACATTAAGTTTTTTCTATTATCATTATCTCCAACTATTATCATTGGGTTGTGTTGGATTACGTTAGAGTTAGTGAACTTTTGATTTTATATTGTTCTTTATTTTTTATTCAAATAATTAATGGTATAATAATAATTTTTGTATTCACCAAGTCGCGGTTAGCCAACGCGGGTCGAAGGTCAACGGAAATCAACGTTCAACAGGTCTTGAGAGTAGGCCCTGAGCTCCTCATCTAACCTAGCGACTAGTCCATCCATTGACTTCCCTCCTATATGGCGACCCAGTCCAGTGAGTTTGAGGGCAGCCTTACTTTGTCCCTCATGCAGCCTAGCACGTACAGGCACCTCGCCAGCGAACTCAGAGGTGTCTCAGCCAAAGGTCGCGATCCAACCAATGTAATAGGCACGCTAACTCTGCACACGCCTAGGAGCCCACGTGAAGAACCTAACCCTTGATAGTTGATGGGACCCCCCGCATCGAGACAATATGGCAATTACTTGTACCATACGCGGCTCAGATAACCGATCGTAAAAAATGGAGGTCTATTTTCAGTCGATTAGACCTTTGTGTCATGCACGTGGGGCCACAATAAATGTTTGTAATCATCACTCCAAAGCAAAAGGCAATTGTAAACTATATATAGAAGCAAACGGAAATGAGAAGGGGTTCGACACCCAAAACTCTAAACTTTGTATTTGCCCATCTATCACAGGGGTTCTTGAATTTTTCTTCCTCTACTGCTCATATCAATTATTACGCAAATTTCCTATAAAAATAAATCTTGTTTGTTGAGTCGGAAGCAAAATTTGGTATCAGCAAATTGGCGCCATCTGTGGAAAACTTATAGAAAGCTGTGTGAAACAGACTTTTTGTGAAAGCTAACCTCCGGTAAAAGAAAATGAGTAGAAGACACTCTGAGAGTCATGAGACAAGAATTAGTGATATCGAACGGCTTCTCGGCTCCTGCAAGGACCGAGGGATCACCAATACCGGTTCTTTATCGTCGGCGTCAGTGACAGAAACTCCCTGGCAACAAGACGGGGCCCTTTCCAAAGATGTGCGGCAGTTACAGCAGCACAGCCTACCAATTTCCAGAAAGGGTGGTGAGATATCCACAATGAGGGCGGGTTCCTCTGGAAAGCACATCAAGGGAGGCTCAAGCCACGGCCTAACGCAAGAGTCCAGTTGGCAAGTTCCCAACGTAGAGGCCATGCCAAATTCCCTTAAAGATACGGCCAGGAACAACGCTCACACCATATTAGCTTCATGGCCTAGGCAAGACCCAAAAAGGCCGAGATCGCCTAAGCCTCCGCGGCTAAATGGCCATTCACAAAAGAGGAAGGGCTCAGCGCCCACCCACTGGTATAGACGAAGATCAAACTCTCCTCGACAAGTTTCCCGAGGTAACCAACCGGTCCTTCCACAGGCCCACAAGCTGGGAGTGACAAGGAAGCTACCGGACGACCTTAGAAGAGAACCTTCTGACTGAATGAATGATCAATGACCGTTGGCCCCAACCGAGTCGGTCCCCATCTTCAATGAGTCTAAGGAATACTTATTCAACCTCTTCAATGGCGACCCAATCTTGCTTAAGCCAAAGCCTGTGAAAACGCTGGCGAAGAATAAGGACCAAGCAATGTATTGTAGGAATCACAAGGTCGTGGGACACAACATAGACGACTGCTGGTATCTAAAGAGTGAGCTGATGAGGGCGAGGATACTCAGGCGAACACATAAGAAATTGCCAACGGTTGGACACGCAAGCTCATCCCCTAGCGGACCTCAAAGCCCGGGCTCCACAGAACCAACCTCCCACTGAGACCCGCATGCTCAGCAGCGAGGTCCCGTGAGTAAAGCCCGGATTTGTTATCACTCGCCTAAGAAGCACTTTTCCCCCCTCAAGTGAGCTTATTCTCCCCATGCGACACAGATTCCAGTGGTTAGCCTAATCCCCACGTAAGCGCCCTAACTATTACCATGACAGTCGTAGGTGTCAAAATCCATATGACTTTAGTGAACGGCGACAGCACCGTGAACGTTATTTACTAGAGCGTTTTCAAACAATGCTGATCGACCAAAGGGTCATCAAGCCTTGTGAGGCCAAACTCCAAGGCTTCACCGAGGACCAAGTGGGGGCTAAATATCAAGTCACACTTCCGGTAGAAATAGGAGACGAAACACACACTGCAAGAATCCTCGCGGACTTCTTCATAGTAGACGCGCCCTTAGGTTACAATTCCATATTGGGATGACCCATCTTGTACGAGCTTAGGGCTACGACTTCCATATTCCATCTCACTGCCCAACCTTCTAGGGGACTACCGTCATATGTGGTAGCCAGTCAACTTGCCCCGAGCCTGACCAAAAGCATGAGATCGGAAGAGTATAAAACCTCTCTTGGAAATTCTCATTCTCAACCCAAGGGCTGGCGACCCAGGTTCACAAGCCAGCCTAGTGATGAGCTCGAAATGATAAAACTTCCGATCTTAAGGCCGGAGGTTGAACTTAGAATTGGGGCCAAACTGAAAGAGCCAATGATGACCCAGCTCATCCAGTTCTTGAAATGAAATCTGGACGTTTTTGCTTGGGTCCACGAGGATATGGAGGGAATCAATCCAAATCACGCTTGCCACAAACTCAATGTTGATCCTAAGGCCAAACCCATAAAGTAAAAAAGGCACCCCCTCAATGGGGAAAGGTATGAGGCATTGGAGAAGGAGGAAAACAAGCTATTGGAAAACAAGTTCATAAATGAAGCACTGTGTCCTCAGTGGGTAGCTAATCCGGTCCTGGTCAAGAAGGGCGACAGGAGCTAGAGAATCTGCATTGACTTTACGGACTTAAACAAAGCATGTCCCAAGGATAGCTTTTTTTTACCCAGAATCGACCAGATGGCAGACGCTACAGCTGGTCACGAGCTGTTGAGCTTCATAAACACCTACTCCGGTTACCACCAAATCTCAATGCACCCAGCCGACGAGGAGCACACATCGTTCATCACTGATTGACGGCTCTACTATTACAAAATTATGCGATTTGGATTGAAGAATGCGGGGGCTACCTATCAACGGCTGGTAAACTCCATGTTCAAAGACTAGCTCAGCAAGACTATGGAGGTTGCTCGTCAAAAGCCTTCAAGAAGAGCACCATATCGAGGACCTCTCCTGAATGTTTTAGGTCCTCAGAAGCTACAAGATGAAGCTCAACCCCCAGAAGTGTTCCTTCGGAGTGGCCTCTAGAAAGTTCTTGGGCTATATAGTCAATCAGAGAGGAATCGAGACGAACCCAGAGAAAGTGAAGGCGATTCTTTACATGGAACCCCCCAAATCAGTGAAAGAGTTCCAACGCCTTACAGGGCGAATCGCCGCGCTGAGTCGTTTCGTGTCGCGATCTATGGACAAATGCAGGCCTTTCTTCGAAGCCATCAAAAAATCTAAGGAATTTGTGTGGACAGATGAGTGCCAGATCGCTTTCATTAAGTTGAAGGAACATCTCTCCTCTCCTCCTCTACTGTCCAAACCTTTACAAGGGGAAATGTTGTATCTGTATCTGGCCGTCCCGAAATCATCAATCAGTGCGGTCTTGATCAGAACAGAAGGACAGCTTCAGCTTCCAGTTTATTATGTAAGCCATACTTTACACGTTGTGGAACTTAGGTACTCCCCCATAGAGAAGCGCGCCTATACTCTCGTAATCGCTTACAAGAAACTATGACCTTACTTCCTTAAGCACACAATCGATGTTTGGACGAGCGCTCCTCTGAGGCAGGTTCTTCAAAAACCTAACCTATCAGGTCGCCTGGTCAAATTGTCGATAGAACTCAGCCAGTACGACATCAGCTACGAACCAAGGACCACCTTCAAGGGACAGGCCTTAGCCAATTCCATAGCCAAGCTCACTCTCGCTGGGCCCAACTTCAGTGACACAAACCATTCAACCTGGGAACTATACGCCGACGGATCCTCCACGAGCCAAGCCTCTGGAGCCAGAATCTTCGTTGTCAGTCTCATTGGAAATTATTAATGTCGGGCTATCTGGTTCGGCTTCCCCCAGACAAATAACGAAGCTGAATATGAAGCTATCCTGTTGGGGTCAGCATGGCAAAATCAATGGGCATCAAAAGGCTAATCAACAAGAGAGACTCTCAACTCATGAAAAACCAAACGAACGGTGTCCAGAGGTGTGGGGTGAAAAGCTTTCCCGATACCAGAGCAGACTTCTAGAAGAGCTGAATGACCTGGACCACTTCGAGATCATGTGGATCCCGAAAGTTGAAAATAGCCATGCTGACGCTTTGGCTAGATTAGCAACCAGTAAGGGGGCAAGTGAGCTTTGCAGCATCCCAATTGGCGAGTTAGTGACATCATCAATTGACGAGGTGTAGATAACAACAACAGAAGTCGGCCCCTCCAATAACGAAATAGACCCTATTATCCAGTTCTTAAGGGATGGAGTGGCCCTCCAGGCGTGGAGGCCAGAAAGTTGAGATGTCGGGCTACCAGATTTTTGCTAATCGATGGAAAGCTATACAAGAAGAGTTTTACCGGGCCTCTGCTAAGGTGTCTCAGCCCCACCGAGGCAGGAGCTATTTTAGAAGAAATACACTCCGGAGCCTGTGGAAACCACTCAGGCGGACTGACTCTGGCATATAATATCCTAAAGCAAGGATATTTCTGACTCAGTGTCTGAAAGGACGCAATCGATTTTTCTAAGCTTGCGACAAATGTCAAAGATTCTCCCCCCTGATTCGAAGCCCCCCAGAAGAGTTAACCTCAGTCACAGGACCGTGGCCCTTCGCCAAGTGGAGGATTGACCTCATCGGCCGGTTCCCAAAAGGTAGAGGAGAAACTCAGTTCGCCATCGTTGCTGTTGACTATTTTATAAAGTGGGTCAAAGTCGAAGCCCTCGCCGCTATCACAGAACAAAAGACGACAAGTTTCATCTGGAAATCAATCGTTTGTAGATTTGGAGTCCTAAACGCTATAATCACAGACAACGGCAAACAATTCGATAATGGGAGGTTCAGGTCATTTTGCGAAGAATTGGGCATAAAAAATTTCTATTATATGCCCCATTACCCTGGGGCCAATGGACAGGTTGAGGCTGTTAACAAAATCATCAAGTAAACGTTGAAAAGACGTCTAGAAGCTTTGAAAGGGGGCTAGACTGAAGAGCTGCTCGCGGTTTTGTGGTCTTATTGAATGACCTGCCAAACTGCGACTAGGGAAACCCCTTTCTCTCTCACGTATGGAGCTGAAACCATGATCCCTGTTGAGTTGGAGGTCTCCATCTGCAGAGTAACCCACTACAACGAGGCACAGAATGATAAACTCCTTGCTTGCGAGCTCGACTTTATAGCAGAAAAAAGGGAATTTTTAGACATCAGAAATGCGGTACATAAACAAAAATGTGCCAAATTCTATATCATTAAGGTCAGAGCCCACCGGTTTGATGTTGGCGACCTAGTCTTGGGCAAAGTCTTCCTCTCTTCTAGAGAGCCAGCTTCTGGGACCTTGGGCCCCAGCTGGGAAGGCCCCTATCGAGTCAGGTGAGTCCTATCAAATAGGGTGTATGAGCCCGAAGACATGTACGGGATGAATTAATGCATCCCTAGAATGTGGAGCATCTAAAGAAGTATTATCAATAACCGGGTATCAACTCTAACAATTGTCTAGTTTGCTTAACACTTGCGTTCTTACTTCTCCAGGGCCCCACGAAGGATAAATCTACGACCGAGTAAGGTTTCACGACCTAACATTCGTCTAAAAAGATTTAACTTGCATGTCGGCGACCTCACATCTAAGTCAGCGGATCCGCAAACAATGCCGAACCAAGCTTTTGGCTAGTGACCTAACACTTGAGAATTATTGGTCACACGACTAGAACTGGAATCAATTTATAGTTCAACGGCCTGACATTTGCACATACCTCCACTCAGACTCATGGTCCACGACCTAAAGTAGAACGAGCTTCTTGTTAAGTGCCCTGACACTTTGGTCCGAAGATTATATGGGTAATTGCGAGAAATGGTAAAGCAACAAAACTATGCAAACGAACAGACAATTGTGAAAAAAGAAATTTTCTTTATTCATATAAAAAATTTACAATACAAGCTCAAGGAATAAAGAAAAAGGGGGCATCAGGCCTGGTCTTCCAAAGCGGGAACCTTAACCTATTCGCCAGCGAGAGTAGCAGCCTCATTATCCTCGTTCTCTGAGCTTGGCCACTTGTTCTTGAAGGAAAACCAAGTCATATTTAGGCCGGGTCTTCTTGACCTCTTCAAGAAGCTCCTTGGCCATTTCATAATACAGCCCGGCGTTCGCCTGCTTGTATTCTTCTGAGGCTTTGTACTTGGTTATGGCTTCCTGGTACCTGATCAGCTCCTTGGACACGGCCCAACTCTCTGTCTCCTTTATTGCTTGCTTATGATTCATCCTCTCAGTCGACAGTGTACTCTCCAGCGCTTCGATTTTCTTCCTAGAGGCCTCTAGCTTGTTCCGCAGCATAGCGGCCTCATCCTTGGAAACGGCAAGGTCCCGCTCTTTCTCTTTCAGAGCCAGCTCAGGCTCCTCCTTCGCCTTAGCTGCCTATTCGGCCTACCGGGTCATCTTCTTAGGGTCACTAATGACCCAGCGAAGGTGAGCCTCAGCGTGCTATCCTAAAATGGGTGGACGGCCCCTCATGACCGAGCTTGCCTAATGAATTTCCAGAAGGGACATGGAAGCCGCATAATTCTCCCATTTCTTCGACCAGCTCCGGGCCACGTCGCTCATCCCACCAGTGACGTTCCCAGGCAACCCCCTTACTGGCTCCTCTAACGCCCTCTTGGCAAGGTTGAAATGGAGCAGGGCCTTGGGTCTTTTATCTTTAATTTTCTCCAAGGCAACCGGTCTATTCTGTTGAACCGAAAAGAATAGGTCGTCTGCAAACAGGTCTAGTTTTCCCTTCCCTTGAGTCGACAACTCCTCGTCGCCTGACGCTGGAACCGAGAGCAAAGAGTTAGAAGAGGAGCCCGGAGGTGTAGGAGAAGGCTCAGCGCTTTGGCCCTTCATTGGGGGTCCGCCACAACCAGATCAGTGACAGGCGCGACCTTCTTTCCCGCTGCTTTCTTTCGCTGACGTTTCCTCAGCTCCTTCTTCTCTAGTGCAGCATTGACCTTCTCAAACGACCTCATTTTTTGGGCCTTCTCTCAGTGAACCTTCTTGCCTAAGGAAGAAAGAAATAATGTTAGCATCCGGCCGCCATACAATCAGAAATAAGCTCACCAAAAAATAAAAAGTATTTTTAGCTTACCGGAAAGAGGGATACTGGTGGGACGTTCTGATATGGGCGCTGATAGCCAGGCCTCGTGCAGAGAATCCTCGCTGGTAAGATCTCTAACGTGGCGATCTTCTTTTTCCAACTTCGCGACCTCTTCAACCCCCTTGCGAAAAATTAGATATATCAACCGAGGCATGTCTTCCCCTGAAACAGAAAAGAAAGAAATTAAGTATTGGCTTGGCAGCCCCGGAGAAACATTAAATAGCAGCTACTCACTGATTTTCATGAAGCTTGTCGCCACACTTGTATCCTGATGGTTCGGGCTTGGTAGGGTCCTCTAGTTGCCTGCTACCTAGAACCAATTTTCTTTCTAGTTAGAGACAGACTCCCAGATCCCCTTCATCAGGTTGCCCCAAAGGCGTTGGCCACATGACTTCTAGCGAGCTGACACATAGTACAAGTCTTTGCCTCCTGAAGGCGAGGACTTCAGTACGTAATAGGAATCAAAATCCTAAGGGCTGGGGGCGCTGCCACAAGGAAAAGACCCCTACGGTGGTCCTCCACCTAGTTGGTGGGATCTGAGTAAGAGCAACCCCTCAAAATTGTAACAATCTGGTCATAGGCCAGAGGAGAAGAACCCTGAACCCGGCGTCGAACATCTTCATATTCACGGCTACACATCCCCTTGGAGGGTTATAGGCCCTCTCTCCCTCATAGGGAACCCAGAAGTCAACATCATCCAGCACATTACAACGGCGACGGATGACACGCAGGTCCTCCTCTATCACTTGAGAGGGAATATTCTTCACCGTCCACTGTAAATCCTCATCGGCTCCATTTCTCTCCCGCTGGAGCATTCAGTGCCAACCTGAGAGACCCCTTCTCCTTCGCTCATTATACTAATTTGTCCCAAAAGTTACCCAAAAGCCTCAGGAATAATGAAGAAGAATTACCTAAAGAAGCAAAGTTCTCTAGTAGCCTTTGAACGAAGGATTTTTTAGTCAAGATAGATGAGAGATGAAAGAGGATACATGAGCGGGACGAAAGATTTAAAAAGGAGAAAAGGGGAAGGGGAGGAAATGCAATTTGACAACCACACGTTTCTTCAGGAAACGAAAAGGCACTAACTAATTTAATGATTACGCTTGCGAGTTCTCTAGAACACGCCACTCCATTAAACGGCGTCCACGTAGAAGGGAAGGTTAATTTTGAAATTCAAAGAGCTAGATTTCAAACGGTAAAATTTCCAGGGTAAACTGCCTGCACATCTTCCAAGCCATTGATCTTTAGTATCGTGAACAGCAACCTTCAGGGGGCATTTTGTATTCACCAGGTTGCGGGTAGCCTACACGTGTCGAAGGTCAACGTAGGTCAACGGTCAATGGGTCTTGAGAGTAGGCCCTGAACGCCTCACCTAACCCAGTGACCCGTCCACCCATCGACCGCCCTATGTAGCGACCCAGTCCAGCGACCTCGAGGGCAGCCTTATTTTGTCCCTCCCACAGCCTAGGACATACAGACACCTCGCCAGCGAGCTCACAGGTGCCTCAGCCAAAGGTCGTGATCCAACTAATGGAACAGACACGCTAACTCTGCAAACGCCTGAGAGCCCTAGTGAAGAACCTGATCCCTGATAGTTGATGGGAACCCCGTATCAAGTACAATATGACAATTACTTGTACCATAAGCAGCTCAGACAACCGGCAATAAAAAAGAGAGGTCTATTTTCAGTTGATTAGACCTTTGTGTCATGCACGTGGGGTCACGATAAATGTTTGTAATCATCACTCCCAAGCAAAAGACAATTGTACACTATATATAGAAGTAAACAGAAATGAGAAGGGGTTCAACACCCAAAACTTTCATTCTCCTTGTCTTCTAAACTTTGTATTCGCCCATCTATCATAAGGGTTCTTGAATTTTTCTTCCTCTGCTGCTCATATTGATTATTACGCAAATTTCCCATAAAAATAAATCTTGTTTTTTTTAGTCAAAAGCAAAATTTGATATCAATAATTTTAATAGACATTAATAGTAAAAATTAAAATATTAGGTATGGAAAATATCAACAGGGATATACACGACAAAAAAAGAAAGGTAGAAGGCCCTTTGCGCAAAAAAAAGATGGGGACAAAATTGTATAAAAATTAAAAAGTTGGGGACCTATAGTGACTTAATATATCAAGGGTATAATAGTCATTTTGATAGGGATTTAATGGCAAAAATTGAAAGGTTGGGACGAAAATTAACGTTGAGTATATAGTACAATAATAAATGAAAGGTTGGGGACTTAGTAGGCCTAAAAAAGGAATAAGGATAAAATTGATATAAAGTTGAAAGCTTGATGACCTAGAGTGAATATTACCCTTAGGCCTTAACTAAGAGATGCCAATTCATTTTCATTTTTCCTTGTGCTCTTGAGGACCTAGAGTGATACTCTTAACTAAGAGATGCTAATTCATTTTCATTTTCCTTGTGCTCAATGTATATATGCTTTTAGGGTAGTTTGACCAGAACAATTGAACCAGTTGCTTTTTCAAGGTTAATGACGGATTTTAGGCGTTTGATAGAATGCATATGTTGCACATCAATTGTCATATTTCCTCATATTCTAATGCTTACAATTGCTTAAGTTTTGAAATTCTTTTTTTTTTTTATTTTTTTGTGTTTTTTAAGTGTTAGATAAAGGAATTAAATCATATTGGACTCAAATTCACAAGTTCCGGAGGAGAGGATTGAAGTTTTAGAATATGCACAAGCTAAGGTGAATATTTCATAAGGCATTCGCACACTTAGTTCTCCAAGTTTCTCAAGTTGAATTGCAGCTTTCTCAAAGTGTGGGCACCCCTTACTGTTCTGAACCCTCTTTCCTAGGATGAATTTTTGGAGTTCTTTTCTATGGATGATTTTTGGAAGAAAATTGGGGTTTGGAAGAGACTAAAAAGAGGTCCAACTCCTAAACTTATGTCCAAAGGGAAAAAGAATATTTCGGGGAGAGA
The DNA here is from genome assembly GCA_963692815.1 of Nyctanthes arbor-tristis. Classification (NCBI taxonomy): domain Eukaryota; kingdom Viridiplantae; phylum Streptophyta; class Magnoliopsida; order Lamiales; family Oleaceae; genus Nyctanthes; species Nyctanthes arbor-tristis. The sequence goes on from CAVNYN010269731.1 coordinate 65,732, forward strand.
TTTATATAAATAAAGAATACTTTTTATTATTTTAGGAAAATTAGAATTACGTCGACAAGGCATAATTATATAACAGTTGAAATCTGTCCCTCTCCTGATTTCCCTCCTCTGGCCTCTGTCCCCTTTCATTAAAAAAAAAAAGTTAGATTTGAAGGATAAAATTTGAAGATAGAATCTAATTAAACTAACCACATTCATATAGTTGATAAAACACACATGGACGGAGCTAGCTCAGGCTCAGTGCTGTTCCTCAACCGCACTGAACCTCCGACCAGTTTAACCACAGTGATACTCCGTCCATGAGTCTTCCTACTTCTTAGATCTTCCATGAGAGAGTGTGTGTGCTTGCGTGTGTGTGTGAGAGAGTGTGTGAGTGTGTGAGAGAGAGTTAGCGGGTGAGGACGCAAGTGAGGGCGGAGAAGAAAGGCAAATAGCCTGAGTGCTAGTGGGGGAGGTGAATAAAATACCCTTTCAACTTTAGATAATTACAAATGTGACTTTTGATTCTTTGTATTCATATGCTTGGGACATATGAATTAAGTTTTTTTTTTTTTTTTGACAACTCAACACACACATCGACTACAACCAACGCATCATACTACAAAATTATAGCCATTTTACAGTACCTAGAATCAGTATATAAGTTGAAGCGCACACATCAAGTGGCGATGTGAGATATGAAGATCTAGTCTGGACCACCACGAACCCGCAGTACCATGACCCACGACCCCACAGCACCAGACCCCCAGCACTCCCTGTCTCTAAATTTGATTTTTTTTGACAACTCAACACACACACCCTAACCGCAACTAACATATCATACCACAAATCCATGGCAATTTTGTGATATGTGGAATCAGTATATAAGCTGAAGCACACACACATCAAGCGGCGATGTGAGATCTAAAGATCCATATGAATTCAGTTATATTTATTTATTACTACTAACATATTAATATATTATTTTGAAAAACATGTTAAAATTTTATCTAATGAAAATATTAACGGATTTTATCACCATAATGTAAAATGTTGAATTTGGTTTATCATAATTATTATCTATGTTTTTATTTGATTCAGATATATATATATATATGTCAAAAATATAATTCACTTTTTTTAATACAATTATATATAATTGGCTTAAGAAAACAGGAAAATTTATAGAAACTTAAATTTCAACCTTTTTTTTTTAGTAAAGAAACTTAAATTTCAGCTTAACGTATCCAATTAAAGATCAAGTTCCAATATTTACTTTGTTGTTTATGACTTCTTCTAAGGTTGCAATTTATTTTTGTCAAATTTCTAATCAAAGAAGCAAATTATCACTCTAGCCACCAAAATAGCTTATCATTGGAAAGATATCAACAAGTCAAAATGTTAAATTGATAATCGCATTGGAATAGAAACCTAACTCCGTCCCTGCCACTTATACTGCACAAATTTCAATCGGTTATTTTTAAAAATTTTGATTATATTTTTAAACAAAAATACTTTGTGAACACTCAAAAGAGACCTTAGATAAGCTTTGAAAGGTTAAAACCTCTTTTTATACCATTTTACTCAAATATTACAGCTCACCTAGCTAGCTTATATATATAAATATACACACACAGATAGTGAAGTGTCAATAAAAGCAAAGCTGTTTGGTCCTAAGTTTGGTTGAGCAATCTTAACTCCCACGTCCACATGAAAGCTCATAAAAAACGAGGGAACCTATATAAATAGAGTGTGTCCAAATAAGAGGGAACAAGGGCTAAAAATCCACAGTCCTTTCTTGTGTGCATGTGGAAGAAAACAATCATACCACCTCGGACTGTGAGCACATTGCGTGTGGAGAAAACTGAAAACGGACCAAGATATTTATTTATGCCATATTCCTTTTAACTTTTCTTGTCTCTCCATCAGCTGGCCACTGGTTTACTACTCTTCCATTGCTTGCGATTTAAGGTTCCTTTTCTGATTGATTTTTGAGTTCAATTTCCAACAAGAAAAAATGGGTAAATCCCCCACTTTCTAAGGAAACCCCTTCAACAGTTGTATAATTGCTCCGTTTGACTGCCAAATCCAACTTCTTCAACTCTTTTACGCCATCCTTTCTGATTGCAGTCTGCAGATTGGACAGCTCGAAGTGTTTTTCTTCGGATAATGCTCTTTGTTTATGGAGGCAGGAGGGGCCTTCTTGTCACAATTGTTGTTAATTGTTATTATATTTTTTCCCTACTAAGAACATCCACGTCTATATTAATAGAGTTAAAATTAACTATCTATATAAGGTAAAAATAGAATTTTTAGTGATTGTTAAATGACACATAAATAAGTTTAATTTAACTATTAATTTGTGTCACACTGTTGATTCTAAATAAGAGTATTAAATTTAATTATCAATTCAATATCAAAAGATGAGTCAATCTCAATTTAATTAAAATAAAAAAGAAGAAATAATAACACATAAAGTGTTAAGTTTATTGTTACCTTTAAAAACAAAACTAATAATTTGTTAAATTAAATGCTTTTAACAACTACTTTAACACTACCAATATAAGTTTTTTTTTGAGTTGTTAACTAATAACTCCATTAACAACCTATTTTAGCACTACTAATGTGATTGCTCTAACTAGGATAATAATAATGAATATATATATATAGAAGTCGTTCGATTCTATCATGTTTTAAAGGTTGAAATTGGCATTTGGTACGTTTAAAATACAGTTAGAGATAGCAAGGGAGCGGATTTGAGGTGAATCGGCCATATGTGACTTGCACTGTGGTCCACCAAATAAGATTGTCCATAAATAGACCGTTCAATAATTAGTCAATAAATTATTATTATTATTATTATTATTATTATTATTATTATTGTGATGTAGAGTGAAATCATCTTATGGCATGTTACCGGGGGCATACGCTCAGGAGATAGTGATGTAGAGTGAAATCTTCTTACTCTGATAGAAAAGTGCATACCCATATGAGACTATTGACTATAGGTGAGGAGTGAGGAACCCACGTTGGAGAAGGGGAGCACGTGCAAATCAACTCCATGCATCGACGAGCCATGTCTGGAGTCGAGAACTTGCACGTGCCCTGCTTCTCCAACACAAGCCACTCGCTGGTCTACAAATTACAATAACCACATTGCTCAATGCTCATAACTCGAACCAAATTAGTGCGTATGGGTGTATACAAGAACTGGCATGTATGAGAGATGTATATATAGAGAAATGAATGAAAGAGAGAGAGAGAGAGAGAGAGAGAGAGAGAGATCAGAGAATTAAAGCGATGGAGTCTTGGAGTGGTCATATAGTCTTTAAAGAGCTGGAAGCAATCAAGTATATGCTTGATGTTTGTGTAGAAAAAAGGAAGTCTTGACGTGTGTGTTTGCCCATGCAAAACTTTTTCTTATCTTAATACAAGAGAAGATTACCAATCAATGAAACACACAGAGAAATGAGATGAAATTTGAACAAGAAAGCAAACAAGAGTAATTTTGATGGATAATATTTATGACGCATTTACTTTAGGGCAGTGGTGGAGACAAGTTCTTGATTTAGCATGGTTGTTATTCGGAATTTGTAGTTTGTTAGTATAATTTTCTTGTTGTTAGTTACATTTTAATGGCTAAAGTAATAATTTGATTTGTTGACGTAATAAATTATTCTCAAACAAAAAAATTTTTTTGGAAGGATATTCTCAAAATGTATTAATTAATCACAAGATGATAAAGGAACAAAAATTATACATCTCACATTTCTTACAAAAGCAAATTCAATAAAAAGTAAAAATGGGCAACTAAAAGAGTAATTCAACTATATTTGAAGTAATTGTCTTGGCCAGCAATATCAACCCAGACCCACTATAGAACAGAGGCCCAAATTCACCAACTTATCAATTAAAACAAGGGTAAACATGTCAATTCCCTTATAAAACCCTTCTCCTTCTTTTCCCGATTCCTCCGTCTTTTTTCTAGCAGCCATGGCAGTTGGGACGACTTAACCACCAAACCATTAAAATTCTCCCCCAAAGTTCAATGCCGTCATCTGACCGTACTTGTCCTACATTGGCTCCGCCCCAGCTTTAGGACCTCATGGCTAAGCTCAAATATTGGTCAAGTATATATATATATATATATATATGTATATATGGAACTAATAATTGGATGCAACTTAGATTTGACCTCGATTTGGCACTCCTAGTAAATTTTGCATGGACAAACCTGTTTTGAAATTTTAAGATTTTGAAAATTGAATGTGATTTTCTGGGATTAAAGGATTAGCCTAGTGGAAAAATGCACTACTCCTTATCTGGATTATCGAAGGTTCAGATCCCACATTCCCCTCCACTCTACTCCCTTTGTACTCAAAAAGAAAGAAAACTTGTGTTGTAACAATTCAAGGGCTAAAAATAATTATGAGGGGAAAAAAGAACACCATCCAGATTTCATTACTCAGGGTAGGCTAGACATTTCAATTAAACATCGTTGATAGTACTGCATTTCGCCTCCATTAATTTGATTAGATCTTTTAATTTATCCCTTCGATCTAGCTTGCTCACTATAACCCTCGATTATGCCCTTTCATTTCTCTTTTTTTTTTTTTTTTTTTATACTTGCACACTAGTTCCTACCGCGCTCCTAGCCGCATTGGTTTTCTGTTTCAATTCGGTTCTTTTCATTGTAAGTTAATGGTAATCAACTTGAGTCCCTCAAAATATGTGATTGAAAATTATGATTTCTTCAATTTCTATAACATATAAACGAGGCTTTTTTATTTTCTCACTTGGGAGGATAATCCATCCATTAGAGACTTTACTAATTAGAAAACGTTTCAATTTGTAGGGAAAATAAGTGGAGACTAACTTGCTTACAGCTTAGATACACTTAAAAGATTTTCCCCTCAACAAAATAAAGAGTAAAAATTACCCATTATAAGAGCATGACTCGCGTTGGGGTTTTTCCCCATAACAAAATCAAATAATGTGTCAAAATGATGGTGTAAAAACCCAAAATGAGGGGGGAGAGCTAAATGAGGGGCTCATTTAGCTTTTTCCACCCTCATTGAATTGTCCCAAAAAATATTCAATCCAATTAAATGTTGTCATGTGTCCAATTTAAATATTTTAATAAAATATATTGTTAAATAGAAAATAAAAAATGTGAAAAATAATATCATTTGTATGAAATCGGTAAAATGATACATTATGGAAAATTCAAAATGTTGTGTAGCCAAAGGAGGAAAAAGAGAGCCAAATCAATAATAAATGTGAATTGAATGAGGTATATGTTGAAAAGAAAAAATAAATAAGGATAGTGCTGGGACGAATTGAATGAATATATCAGTGAAGGCCAAATATCTATAGTCATATTCCCCCCCCCCCACCCGGTGTTTCCCCGTAGACATTATTTGAAAATAAATTTTTTCCTCTTGACTTTTTTCTCCTTGAGTTTTTTTTTTTCAATATTAATCTTGCTCTGAGTTTTGAAGTCCACTTTTTGTTGAAGTTGAGCTCCAAAAATATCAGTTTTTTTTTACGCTATGATTGCTACTAGAGAATAGATTTGACTATCAAAAGATATGTATCCTTAAATGAGAGTTGACATTAATGTCCTAAAAGACACTACTATTGGACATCAAGTTAGAGGAAGTGTAGGGAAAAAATTAGAGTTATGCTATTTATACCCCAAAAAAAAAAAAAAAGTTATAAAAAGTTTAATAAAATTGACACATAACATAATCTTGTTTTTCAATACATCTCTTTATTTTTAAATCAATAGTAATCACATGGATCACATATCTATTTTATCAAACTTTTTGTCCACTTTTTTTCTTTTTATCAGAAATAGAATTATTCAAGAAAAAAAAGAAAGAATTCACTGCTGCCAAGGAACCTAATTTTGTAAACGTTTCACAACTTTCATCGAAAGTTGATAATGAAACTAACCTAGGCCAGCTATGTAGAGTATTTTGTGAAATCACATATACAAGAAACTTTACTAATTTTTGGAGGGAAATTTTTTATTGAAGTTTCTTTAAGTGGTCATTTCTCTCTAAACAATTAAGAAAAGAAACTACCTTCTCTTGTAACTGAAATTTATTTTGTTCAACTATTAATTTCATAAGATCGACATTAATGAGTCTTGACTTCATCTTTTTATTAAAGAAACATTGGACTACAATATCGGACAACGGCCTTTTGATGTAACTAGCAAATATATATATATATATTCATTTAATAGCGTGCTTGTGATTCGTAACTCTTGACTAACTTGTACACATCAATTCTCACAATAATAATTTGTTAATAAAATTTTGAAGTGTAATTTATAATCATATATAAAGGAAGTGCTTAGAAAAATTGTCGGTGCTAGTCCAACTGTGAACCATCCCTTGAATTGATAATAACTTGCTCGTGTCATCAAAAGTTTTCTTCGAAATGGGTCAATATTTGGAAGATTTTTTTTTTTTTTTGTTTATCTCGTCATTCTTACGATCTTCATCAATTAATTCGTTCCATAATATTAACTTATTACTCGCCTTCATAATAATATAATAATTTCAATAATAGTCTATATTTTGGAAAAAGAAAAAGCTTCGCTAAGAGCAAATAAAATAACTTTATTGCATAAAAATGAAAAAATGAATTGAACCCATTAGAAAATTTTACTAATAGAGGTCCATTAATTTTCATGGCTTTTACAAGAGCTACTTAAGAAGTCAAATCACAAGAAAAGAAAGAAATTGAAGGAACTAAGGAAAAGACGACCGCAAAGAAAACAGAAAAAAAAGGCAAAAAAGGATTCCGTTGCCGGGACTTGAACCCGGGTCTCTCGGGTGAGAGCCGAGTATCCTGACCATCTAGACTACAACGGAATTTGTTAAACCTTGAATATCATTCATTTAAAACATTAACATAAGACTGCGGAAAAGTGATTCTCATTTTGAGAATCAGACAAGAACTAAATCAAAATTTGACTTGAGCACGATTTAAACATTAATTTCACTAGTATCAAGAAAGATTAAAAAAACTATTTAGAAAAAAAAGTAAGATCTACATTTATTTGTGACATAATAGAAAAAAAAAAGATGGAGATGAAACATGAGCTGATGATAACAATGGCAGGTAATTTTGAGGTCGGGATAGGATAGAATAGTGAAGTCTTCATACCTTCTTCAGAGCCCAATCATCAAATTGGAACCAAGGCCCTAAAATACAAAATGTTGGGAAAATTTTGGATTGAATTACATAAGGAAGATGTGAGTTTACAGGTGAAAAAAAGGATGGTCAACGTGAAATAAACAAAAAAAGGATCCTTTAACATGTAAATTATGTGAAAATGAAACATTAGTCCTACAAACACTAGCAATAAGAAGCTCATTGTGTTACGGTCACTTATATATATTGAGTAATGCTATATAGTATCATTAATGTTTAACATCAATTCATGTGACATTAAGTGATAATAATAAGTTAAAATTAAATGGGTTCCATATACAAGTTTGTTTAACTCAACTTATTATTATCATTAATATCAGATATATATGTAGCCAACTAGACGGTTGTTAGTTATCATTATTTTATTGAATTAGTCAAACTCAAATTAGCATTAATTACTAAATAGTTGGTTGTCTATTAATGAGAATAATGCGAAAGCTCTATTCATGATTGGAGAATAGTAGGGAATGATTATATGGGTTCTTTACATAAAAACTACTATTTATAATATAGTTTTAAAAAATACCATTAGATTGAAAATAATTATAAAAATACCATTTTCTATTTCAAAACTCCCTAAACCAATTTTAATTAAAATTCAATTATTTATTAATTATTATTTTTTATAAATTATAATTATAATAATTACTTAAATATAAATTTTTTCAATTAAAAAATCGTCATCTTTATGTACGGCCAACAACACTTTCAACTTGAGACCGTCGTCAACTATCGACACCAACACGCTACAAACATAAAACAAATGTTACAAAAAAGGTCACAAAATGATAAAACATAGGAAAATAACAAAACGAGAATGGTAACATAGGAAAATAAAACAAAGAGGAAGATTATAGCAACCCTGATAAACGGTAACGTGAGAAAATAAACAAAAAAAATGTCAACCGAAAGATGATAACAACCCCGAGGAATGATAACAAAATAAAAAAAAAAAAAAGAAGATATAAAATAACCAACTAAGATTTCTGCCACAAGTGTAAAAATTGGAAAAAAAATAAAAATAAAAATTGAAGCTGCTGATTCAGCTGCTGGAAAAAGTTCTGACGGCAACATCAAACGGCTACGCTGCAGCAGCCATTGTTGACTGCTGCTAACAGCGGCAGTGGCGGCTAGTGAGGACGTGGGCAGGTGGTGGGGCACGCGCCACGGGTAGTGGTTAGCGGCAGGTTGTTGTGGTGTGGGGCGCGCGGCGACGCAATGGTTGGTTTGAGATGCTACTAGGGTTTTATGTGAGTGTGTGTCTATATATATAATATAGAGAGAGAGAGAGAGAGAGATCAAATCTAAGGTAATAAATAAATATAAAATAATAATACTTTAATTATTATTGTAAAAAAGAATAAAAATAAATGAAAAATACGAAAATACGATAAAATGAAAAAAAAAGAAAGAAAAAATAGAGTGGTATAAATATAATTTAATAGGGTAAAAAAACAATTATTTTATATGAGTTGTGTATAATAATTGACATATAACAATAAAAGAGTGTACATCCTTTAATTTCCTCATGATTATAACTGTGCATTATTCCAAGGAGACTCCAAGGACGAGTTGGAAAAGGATCAAAAGGTAATATACTTATCACAAACTCTTTCTAAATGCAAGGTCAATCCTATCGTTAGGAATTAAATATTTATTTATTTCTACTGTACATGTATGTTATTTAATTCCTAACAGCGGTATTAAAGCCTATTAGCCTTGTATACTTTGTACAATTCATGCAAGATTATAATCAGTTTTGTATCCACTCTTGTATGACATATATTTGGAGTTCAATAAAATGAAATGGTTGAATCAATGTATGTGATAATAATTAGATAAGAGAAAATAGATAAGTTGGAGAGTAATAGCAAGGAAGTTAATTTTGAACATTGATTTTCTAAATATGATTTTCGGAGCAATTTTTACATGGTTTAACGACGTGTTTATATTTTTCTAATAATTTTTAAAATATTTAAAATTTTTAATATTTTCACCTATATTTAAATAGTTTTAAATTTAATTAGGGCCAATTTTTGAAAACTTAGAAAGTTCTTCTGGATGGGTTCAGGTTGAGTCGTGGCCCGACATGTGGCCCCATTTTAACCACAATTGATCGGGCAAAGAATAGATTGGGTCCCACAAGTTCTAGTTTGAATTAGACCAATTCCCTACTTAAATTCAATGAAAATGCCAGTCCGACTATAAAGAGGGGGCCTCTCTCTTACATAAGGGCCTCCTACCGCATGGCTCTTTGTTATTAGGTGATCAGGGGGTCGGCCCTTTAATCCCTTAATAATAAGGGGCTATGTATACAAGAGGCCTCAGCCCTCCTCCCCTTAGAAAAATTCATGGAAAGGCTCTTACTTCAATCTACCGATACATAGATCGTCTAACTTCTGACTCCTTCGCTCCAAGATAGCCATGGTAAACAGTTCTCAACACGCTCTATAATTGCGAGTATATAACTTTAAATTTTAGAGTCTTATAGAGAAAGTTACCAAACGTCCTATTATGGTTCTCGCTAGATGATACCTTATGACGTCATATTACATGAAAACAAGGCTCACACACCACTCATAATTATTACTTTATATTGGTTCATTTAAAAAGTAAAGTTAATGCATAACGCCATGACAGTTATTATAAAATGATGTAAATATATAGCATAACAGTTCTATTATCATGAAGGAAGGGCCCTTCCGTTTCTGGCTCGAGAAGAACAATGAGCATTTCCCTCTGGCTCACACATCGTCTGCGTACAATACGGACGTTATCCGGAGACAAATTCTTGGGGCTGTCCAATCAGCAGGCTGCTACCAGAGAGATTAGAGAGGTATTGCGTAATTAGAAGTAAAGAATTCTTTCTTGATGTGGCAGTCAAAATCGAGGATTTACATTGCAAGTAAACTACTGTCGTTGAAGGGTTTCCCTTAGAAGGTGGGGGGGATTTTTACCCATTTTTGTTGTTGGAAATTGAACTCAGAAAATCTCAATCACTTGCAAGCAACGGAGTAAACGAGTTGCCAGCAAAGGGAGGGACAAGTTAAGGAATATGCATTTGTATCTTTGTCCTGTTTTCAATATGATGATCAGTTGTTTTATCCACACGCAATGTGCACACAGTTCGAGGTGGTTCTTTATGTTGATTGGTTGTTTTCTACATGTACAAAGGACTGTCCAGTTTTAACTCTTTGTCCCCTCTTGTTGGACACACTATATGGCTTGGCTCTATCCCTTGCTGATATTTACTTTTGGAGAAAGGGGTTGTTCAAGCAAACTTAAGATGATCAAGCACCTTTTCTATCAATGACACTTCATTATCGATGTAGAGGTACTTAAAGCAATTTTAATGGTGGGTTAAAAAAAAATTTTGTTTTTTTACTCAACAGTTAACACTATTACCTCTTACCTAAAAAGATGGTCCAATTTCCTTTTCACAAAGTAGATAAAATATTCGTTTTTTATATACTCTTATTTAATGTGCAAAGTTATAAAAAAAAATAGAATTGTTAAAATAGAACAATTAACATGGAAGAGTATAATAGGGAAAATAATGTTAGATTTTACTTTTTCAATAATATTAAATGAACTTTTCTTAATCTATATGAAAAAAGAAATATGATAATCTTTTCGAAAAGAAGCAGTAGCAAATAATTTATTTATGGGGGAATAGGGGGAAAAACTCATTTGCCGAGGACGGGGGTGTAAAAAGAGGCCAAATCGAATTTTCACTAATACAGTCGTATATGTCTAGAAGTAAGACTATCCATTAACAATGACAAGTAGAATAGTGTGTCATTTGAACTTTTTTTTTTCATTATTTCTAATTTATTTAAATTTAAATGTCAGCCTAATAATTATATAATAATGAAAAATGATTTAATTTAATTTAATTTAATTTAATATAAGTGAAGAAGAGATTTGACTATAATTATAGTATCGATACTTCAAAAAAAAATAAATATAGTACCGATTGATTTGTCATGGCATTTATAATTAATATTTTAAAGTTTATAAAATGTCTATTATAATATTGTTACTAAATAAAACAAAATACTTTATTCTTGAGGTCATTAATTAGTAAAAAAATATGGAACACGTTACATACATGAAATAAAATTGATTACCATGATTCTAAATATGAATAAGTTCCTATATCTTTATATTTAATTGGTAACTTCATACACACACTTGTTTATATTAAAGAACTTAAATTAGAAATAAAAATTTCAAAATATTTGGATTCTGAAACGAAATCAAGTAAACGATGGTGTTATTTATATAATAGTCTACTTTTTAAAATAATTTTTAATTTTGTTGTCTACTCAGTTACATCCTATTTGTTTACTATTTTATTAAATAGATTTTTAACAGATAAAAGTTAGTGATAATTTAGTTAATTCTTACGGATTGCCAATAATCTTATCATTTATCAAACAGAATTAGTTCATTTTAGATAAATGTATTATTATCTTATTATAACCACTTATTTTAAAAATTTTCTTAAAAAATGAGACTGATTTACACAAAGTGCTTATTATATTACTTATTTTGCATTCATTTAATAATCTTTTATTAGAATCATGTAGACTTTATTTATATATTTTGAAATGTTTTAACATTTCACCTAATAAATAAATAAAATAGTTTTTGATAAATAGCTTATAATCAACATTTTATAGTTTATAAAATGTCTATTAAAATAGGGTAATTCACAGCCACCGCCCACAATCTTTCAACTTTGTTGAGATTACGTCCTTAACCTTTAGTTTTTCTTTTAGGTATTTTTTAACCTTTCAAAATCATTACACCTAATGTCCCTCGAACAGAAATCGTTTATTCCTTCGGTAATTTTGAGAGTATTTTGGTAAAATACATAAACAATAATTATTTTAATATTTAAAAAAAATTTAAAAAAGAGGGGAGACACCCCAAGGCTGTCAGAAATGGCAACACCTTTGGCTGCCATTCCTGGCAGCACAAGGGGGTGACTCCCCTCTCTTTTTTTTTTGCCAGAAATGGCAACCCAGAGTGCTGCCATTTCCCCCAAAAAGAGGTTTATGGCAGCCAAAATGGGGGAAGTCTCTCCCATTTTCTTGCCAGAAATAGCAGCACTTTTAGCTGCCATTTCTGGCAGCCATTGGACCCAATCAGTTAAAAAGTCTTTCTCTGTGTTGTAGGAAATGGCAAATGGCAGCACCTCTGCTGCCATTTCAGGCAGCACCTTTGGCTACCATTTCAGGCAGCCTTGGAGGGGTATCCTTTTCTTTACAATTTTTTTTAAATATTAAAATAATTATCTTTTTGTATATTTTACAAAAATACCCTCAAAATTAATAGAGGAGTAAACGGTTTCCGTCCAAGAGACCTTAACTGTAATGATTTTGAAAAGATGAGTACCCTTAGGAAGAAAATTATAGGTTATGGACGTAATTTCAATAAAGTTGAAAGGTTAGGGATGGTAGCTGTAAATTACCCATTAAAATATAGGTACTAAGTAAAATAAATTACTTTATTTTAAAAAGTCACGTAATTACATTTAATGTCCAGTTTAATATAACAAGTATTAGTCCATAACGAGATTATAAAAATTACGATTGACAAGTACCTATAATCATACATTATTTAATCTCACATATTATCCATTATATATAATTTTTTGGTATTATCCGTGCAACGTATATGTGAAAATGTAGTTTATTTATTTATAACAAGCAAATTTGATGGAATTTTCTAATGTTATTTCTTTTTAACTTCTAGAAAATAATTTTGAAGTTTGTCTTTTATTCGAGAGGTAGGGGAGGGGCATGTATGGTTAAAACTCAGGACGTCTTATTTGAAATATGAGAATTTAATCACTATAATACTTATTCGAATCACATGATTTTTTGAAGTTAAATATGCAATAAACAAAAAGGAAAATTTTCAAAAACCTCTCATCTTATGTGCGCGCTATGTGTATTTTATATACGCTACGTGTATTTCAGATATATGTGGTAGATATTTATACACGCCATATAGGATAGGAGGTTCTATTACAAAACCTCTTAGAGGTTTTTGAAAAGGACTCTAAACAAAAAAGTGTTTTTTTTTACTTTGTCCTCAACTTTGACACAACTGTGTCCATATTCTTTGTTTTCCTTTATTTTGTTTCTAATATTTCAACTTTAATACAATTTTATCCATATTGTTTATTTAACTTCCCTATGTTTTGTCCTCAATCTTTCAAAAATTCACGCATTTGATCTCTTCCGTTAAATTTTCCATTAAAATGGCACATTAGGCAAGGGAAAAATGAGAATAAAAACGTGGGTGATTTCACTCTATATTCCCAACCTTTCAATTTGGACACAATTTTATCCTCATTCTTTTTTACTTGTTTTATGTCCAATTGTGTTGAAAATAAATTGTTTTGATATATGTTATTGAACTAAATGTTTAATTTGTATATTTTTTACTAGATTCTTGTTTAAAGATTAGTTTGGTATTTTTTTGCCATATATTTAGTCTTACATGCATTTAATTAGGTTTTATTTTAAATATTCAAAAGATCACATATATGGCCAAAGCGATTCGTAATATAATTTGATAATTTTCAATTTCCTCCAGAGACTCACTACTAAGGAGGTTGCATTCAATTAAGACTTTTTTAAGTATGAGACTTCTATGGATTTTATAGGATTTTAACTAATTTTACTAGATTTATTGGGAGTTCATGAATATTTATCTAGACTTTTCCAAACTTTCATAAACCATCTTTGTCTAGACTTTCACAGACTTTGAAAGACTTTTTCAAATTTTTTTACAATCATTTTTTCCGAAATTGTACAAAATATAATATTATTGTAAAAAAACATTTTTTTTGTAAATACATGAGGTTAAAAAATTAATAGTAATTAGAAAAACATATCACCAATTATTCCTATTAGAGCGTAGAAGAAAGAATTTCACATAATGACATTGTAAGTAGTGTATGAAACAAATTTCTTCTTGACGTTGAATTACATATATTGTAATCAGAAAACCCTATGATGTATGGTTGAATAATTGAATCGGTGAACAATTTTAATTTTAAGATAACTAATAATAATTGTTAACAATTGTTAATTCTAATGCAGAAAGTTAATTCTAAGATAATATATACGCATACTAGAAAACCTATGACATGCAATACATAAAGTTAATCATATTCGTTTTCTCCTCTTTAAAGTTAATTTCATGGCCTTTTTCCCTTATTTACAATACTTTCAAGAATGTCACGTATGTAGGAGGGATTTGTGGTGAGATTGACTACTTATATTTTCCACTAAAAGTCTCAAGAAGTCCAAAAAATACTAAATCTCATAAAGTCTTAGACAAATTGAATATCTCGTAACTTTTTTAGACTTTTAAAAAGTTTCAATTGAATACCTTAAAATTTTTAAGACTTTTTAAGTCTTAAAAAGTCTTAATTAAATACCATAAGATTTTTATATTTTTAAAAAATATTTAAATGTCTTAATTGAGTACACCCCCTAAATCCAGAATTTACTTTAATTTCAACCATGTATCTATTTTTACTTATATAAGAGCATCTACAATGGATGTGTTAAATCAAGATTTACTGGCATGTGTTAATTAATAATTAAAAATATATAGCTACAATGGATATGATAACAAAATTGTTAAAGAAATTTTTTTAATACCGAGTTAATTTTATTAATTGTTAAAGTTAGCAACCATTTTAACAAGCAAATGTTGCATTCTTTCATTCATTTCTTGTAGTTATTGTTGTCTATTGAATTTTGGGAAAAAAATACAAAAATTTTGACCAATAACTTTTGTTTGTAATTAAATTAAACACTTTATTTTAACATCTCCAATATATTAATAATTGATAGCTAAATTTAAAATACCTACATGTCATTAATTTAACAATCATTTAAGTAAATTAAATGTAACATCAATATTATAGACGCTCTAATGAACAAAGAATGTCTGATAAGATGATACAACGTATGTGAATTTGTAGATTTCATTGTTGAATAATTTATTAAATTAAACCATTTGCAGAATAAAGAATAAAGTTTGACACGGTTCGCCAAGTGTCATTACATTATATGCTGGAAAAACGGCTTTAGTAACTTCAACTATATCTTTAATATTCGCCGTTTCATTTTAGTCATTTTGTAATCCATTCATTTGTCATGAATATATCAATGACAATAATATTTCATGGTTGAATATTATTTGACTCCAAATAAGTTTTTATTTTTACATGTTCTATCTCTATTTCAAACTAGTTCTAGATAAGGAGGCGTTTTCTCTTGCATCTATTCTTTTTTTCATAATTAGAACTACAAGTGTACCTGAACATAGACCTTTCAGGCGATGCTTCGAGTCCCCAACCATGATTCAACCAAAAAAAAAACCCTGAAATTAAAAAATTATTACTGAAAGTATAAATATTTATATTTTAAATATGTGATAGAATACAAAAAAGTGACATTTATTAGTTGACAATAGAGAAAAAATTTATTATTAAGTATAACTAATAATCTGTTTAATTCTTCGATAAAAAAAATAATCAGTTTAATTCATATATTTACCACATTTATATATTTAATTTATTAATATATTCTATAAATAAATTTTTTCAATATAAATCTTAACTCAGGAACCTACAAAATTTTAATTTAAGAGTTGTTTAGAGCCCCTGAAAACCTTAGTAGCCCTGATTAGAACAGGATGGCCTTAATTAAAAGGATAAATAGATTTTCATTTCAATTACGTGTCTCAAGCTTGGAGCATATTTCAGTATTATTATCACCATCATTTGCTCATTTATAACAAGTATTTTCAACAATTTAAAAATGTTTTTTCTTATCTCCTTTATTAGTATTTGTCATATAATCTGGTTTACACAAAAAAAATAAAATAAAATAAAATAAAGAGAGAGACAGAGAGAAGAAGAAAGAAAGAAAGAAATCAAGAATGTCATATATATTTCAATATATATATATATATATATTAAGGACGGGCTGAGGCCCGATGAGGCGCACTTGCTGGTTGAGTTTTCTTTTTCTAACATTGCCTCACCGAGGAAATTTTGATATTCTGGCAATTGTACGATGGTTCTTTCAGTTTCATGACCACGAATGGTAATGAAGAGAATCTAGCGAATTTCCAAGGTAACATGCTGTAAATCTAATAAATATGGTCATGGACCACAAACACCTACCCAAACTCTCAGCCCCATTCCTTCATTTGAAAAAAAATACGAGATTAAATATGACGAATTGATGGCACACTAAGAATATCAAACAGTAGTAGGTAACATTAACAGAGCTCATTGTTCATTATATATATATATAATTTGCATTTGTTGACGCGACAGAGAAATTGAGAAAATTATGTGGAGATCTCATATTATTTTGAAACCTGCGGAAAAATTATCAGTATGGAAAACGATTCTTAAATATATAAGTGAAATCAACTTACTCCGAAGTTCAAGAAATGAAGATTAAAAAAAAAAAAAGAAAAATCAACTTACTCTGATGAAGTGCACTTCCTTTACACAAGAACGAAAGACTACGTACATCTTTAGGTGAGGAGTGAGGAACCCACGTTGGAGAAGGGGAGCACGTGCAAATCCCACACATCGACTAGCTAGCCATGTATTGAGCCTCGACTCGACCGTTGTGTGACCATCTCGAGTCGCGAACTTGCACGTGCCCTGCTTCTCCAACACGAGCTACTCGCTCGTTTATGATGGCCATAATATTGCACATAGCTCGAACCAAATTAGTGGGGCGGGTACAAGAACGGGAAAGGAAATGTATTTATAGAGAAATGAGAGGGGAGAGAGAGAGTAAAATTTAGAGATATGAGTAATAATAATAGTGAACTGTTTGGGGGAAAAAGAAGGATATGAGTAAAATTTAGAGACAGGCAAAGAAGCTTCCCAACTGGGCTGTAAAGTTCCACTTTTCCTTAGTTGAGCTTTAAAAATGTCAATTTTCTTTTACCCTATCATTGCTCCTAGAAAATTAGATTGGCCATCAAAGATATTACATAAGAGTTGACATTTATGACCTAAGACAGTACTATAGTGGACATCAAATAACAGTAGAGTTGAAAACAAAAATAAAATAAATTGTTAGTGTCTCCCTTTTGTAAGCATTTCACAACTTTCATGGAAAGTTGTCACTGGAACTCGAACTAGTCTTTGCCAATTCATGCTCTATCTATACGTGCATTTTTGTAAAAAATCAATGTTAGTTTCAGCCAATATTATATTGGTAAAAAAGCAAAAAGCCAGAGTCCAATACAGGTGGTTTCAAGAAATTACTTGTAGTTTATGTTAAGGAACTAACATTAATTCTTTAGGGAAAAAAAAACTTATGTTTATATACAAGAAATTTTATTTTATTATTTCATTTTTAAATCGGCTTTGGATGATTGTTGCTTCCAATCGCCCGAACAATTAAACAATGAAATTTATATTTTGTTGAAAGGTGTGTGACTAAAATTTTAAATTTTCTATAGAAATAGACCGGGCTCCAAGTTTTGAGTCTTACTACCAATTACAGGGTGTCATATGTATTTTAAAATACACGTGGCCCCTGTAATTAGTGGTCGGGCTCCAAACTCAGGGCCCGATCTGTTTCTATAGCCGGACTGTCAAAACTTTGGTTTCACAGTTTTAAAAACATACATTGGCCTATACAGCTGTACATTCATGAGTACTGTTATGACAATAGTGAGATGGCGCCATCTAATGGTGTGGTGGTGGACCTTACGAGCTAGGTAATTGACACCCACTAATAAGAAGATTAGTTATTTTTTTATTGAATCCGGCTGGTGCTAAAAAACATTTCATACATTTGAAGGCAATTTTTGCTAATTAGAATCTAATAGTCGTTTAACAAAGAAAAATATTCATTATTAAATTATAATAGAATCAAAACACCATTTACAGCGGTTAAGTCAAGTACTAACAAACAAATTTTCTGTGGGAGGGAGGGAATAAATAAAGTTGGATGGTGGAGATTTAGTACATGTTAGATGAGATATGTGGGACTGATTATTTTGATCAAATTTTGTTTGCTAAGATGTAGTAAATTTTACCAATAACCTCTTAAGGCGACTGAATCATTCTCAAAATACTATGATTCATGTTCGATGTACGGCCTCTTGCTCACGGGAAGATTTAAGTTTGGGCCAGTGCTGGTTGCCAAAAAAATTAGGAAAATATTGTGCTATTTGAACAAAAACATATATAAAAAATCTAACAAAACTCACATATGATACAATCTTATTTTTCAATAAATCATATAACTTTTACATCAATACTAATGACATGAGGCACATGTCAATTTTGTCACTTTTTTTGTCTATTTTCTTGTCAAGCTAGAATTATTTATAAGAAAATATGCGTGGGAAGTTCTTATTTTTTATTTTTGTTTTTATTTTTATTTTTTGTGTAACCTGTCAAATGATCAAAATACTCTTTAAATACATACAATATTCTCTTTAAAATAGAAAGTCAAATCATAAAAGTTTACTTCAAGAAAAACCATCAGCATTTTAATTTGGAGAATTATGTTGGTTTCTTAATTTCGATTAATGATATATAAGTGGCGGAACGATTATGGGCATCCATTGCATATTAAGAAGAATTTTGCCGACCCTTTTCTATGATTTAATTCTTTACATGTACTTTGACAAATACATAATACACATCGAATGGAAAGACAGTGTGTTTAGAATAGCAAAGAACGAACTATACAAAAAGAGGAGACATGCAATACACTTTTGTGCAACCTTACACTTTATCATGTTTTAAGTGTACATTTATTAATTATCATACATTGACACGTTTAGGGGCGTGTAGTTGAAAATAATCTCATGTCATATGTCTGGTAAGATTATCCCATTAGACACACACTTGAGAGAAAAATTTTTGACAACCTACGTGAGCGTGGCATGTTGGTTGGATTGTTCGATAATCTCTTACAAATTATAGTTTCTGCCAGACGTACAGTGAGAAAGTAGGAGTAGGCGCCTAGCTCAAAACTTGAGCTTTGGTGAACATTACAAAGACGAGAGCTAGCAACGAAGGTTGGGGTTTGCGTGTTGTGTGCGAGTTTTTGATTAACTTGAGTAGTGCAAGTCAACACTCATCAAAGTTGGGGGTGGGGGAGGGCATACGCATGCATGGATGCAGCTTTTGAATGAACGAAAGTGGAAGGTGGCAGCAGTCCCAACGTAGATATGATTCCCTGTTGATAAGTTGAGAGTTTAGCCATTTTCCACTTTGCTTCTTACAATAGCCTACCGTCATTGCCTTCCCCCCACGGTTTATGCTGGTTTTTTTCTCTTCTTTCAAATCATGTCCCCTGTCTGTCAGAGTATATCTACCCATTTTAGATGACATGGCGGGAGAGATCCAGCAAAAAAATATTTTCAGTACTAACCAATACTTGATACTCTCAGTCTAGTTAAGAAGATAAATAAGGAGCTTTATAACTTACGTAATGAAAATTTATTCTTGTTAGATTCCGACCACGTGATCTGTAAAGCTCCTTATCAGAAATATTATCTATTTTCTTAGTAAATTTCTGATACTCCTAGCAAAAAGAAATAAAATCAATGTATATAAAGTTTAATTTCTGTGGAGTCAGTCTGGACTCTCAACATATGATTTGACTGATTTCTATTGAAGTCAAACTCCTTGTAAGGAGTCCGATCTAACTCAACAGAAAGACTTGGCATATAAGAGCTCCAACAAAACTAGACTCCCTGTCACTGGCGGAGCTAAGGGGGGCCCATGCTGGGCCCTGGCCCCCCTAAAATGGAAAAAAATTATACTTTAGTTTTTTGTTAAAATAGAAAATTAATAATATAAAGGTAATTTAACTGTGCATAATATACGGTTCACCCTTTTGGCTCAATCCTCTAATAACTCTTGACTCCGCTATTGCTCCCTGTAGTCTTTTATTTACTCTTAGAATCTCAGAGAACTTTGTCATAATTGAAATAAGCAGATTTACTTAAATGTAGAGAGAGATCAAAAATTTCAAAGATAAAGATAAAATGGTTGAAGATTTGAAGTGAAGAAACGTGACAAAAAAATATGGGAAAAGAAAGAAACGTGATAAAGAGAGAAAAGTGTGAGACCAACAATTTCATTTTGTGTTCCCTCCGTTTGGCAAAAGCAATTGACGTTTGCATTAGAAATGCCCTCCAACAATTTACAGCTTCGACGCGGATACTAGAAAATTTTCACAAAAATGCTCCGTGTCTCTCATTTTGTCTCTCTCTCTCTCTCTCTCTCTCTCTCGATTACCTAGGCTGAAAAGCAATTGGTGTTTTGTTTCATCTTGTTTGGATGGAAATTCTCTGAGTCTCCC